>WOUH02000002.1:7477795-7501290 GCA_009936405.2 Stevia rebaudiana | reverse complement strand
TAGGGTACCGTAAGTATTACAACCGTCCTAACACCGAAACTTAATCACAAGCTTACCACTAAACAGACAGAAGATTCATCTAATTCCCGTACTCAAAACACACCAAATTCGGGGCGTTACATGTTGGTTGATATTTCTGTATTTTATCAACAACCTCTTATGAGTTTTATATATAACCTTTTCAAGGTTTTCTTTATTCTGCTCAATTTACTTTCATTAGTTTATCCTTTGGAACTTATTAGTCTTTCATGTTTTCTTTACATGATAATCTTTATATGATTACTTCAGTTTGAGCAGATTTATAGATATTGGTATATGTGACTTTCTCACTTTGTTTATATTTGTAAACGTAACTATTCATTTATTTGCTATTCTTTGCAAATATATAATACACTAGCTTATAATTAACCTGTGTATTACACATATTCACAAATACAAATTATGTCATTTTTAGATGTCTACGTAAAGTTACATAATTAAATGAATTTTAGTACATAAAACAATATAAAATCAAAGTACAATTAATAGAAACTTGATACAATTAATAGAAACTTGATACAAAACTTGACATATAGCCAAGGATCCTGGTTTCACCAGTCATGTCGTTTGGGTTAGAGGTTGCAACCCGAGCAACTTAAAATCAACAGTTTTAATGGTTTTCATTTTATCCAACAGATGTTCGTTCTTCACATCTCTGTGTACAATCTTTTGAGAATGTAGGTAACTTAACTTAGTTAAAGTCAACAAATAAATTCAAGTAACCTAACTTCCAACGCATCGTCAGCTACCATGAAACACCTCCATTTTCTTCTTCACCTTACCTAATTTGTGTCATACTTTCCTCTTAATTGGCCGTTGTCCAGTTTCTTGCATTTGAAGTTCTTCAACATTACACTAATTTCCTTGGGTCACCATAAAACCTAAAAACATAAATCATCAAGTGTTCAAAAGTGTAATTACTAAAATTAGGTTCTCTGTAATATTCATTTATATTAATAGCTAGTGTTCCAAATCCACTCAAAATTCACACTCAACAATGACAAGCAGAGCATAAAAATAAGAGACTATCCACAATGAAACAGTAAAACTTAGTTGTTTGATGAAATGCGTGGACGAAAAATCACAACAATTGCCTACAATAATGTTCACCAGATAGGCTAGAAGGACAAACTAAAAAAGTCTCATGGAGAATACTCTATTTTCATCCCTTGGTAAAAAAATCATCTATTTATACAAAGCCACAAATCAAGTCTAAAGTCATTTCAATTTCTTTTTAAGCACAATTAGTGAAAAAACCAGAAACAATGTTTCTTTCATCATGGGATATTCACTTGAGTACCTTTATACCATTCACATAATTTCCCTTATATATTTTGTTTAATATCCTCAATCCTAACATAGCTTAGGCCTTAGAAACAAATAATAATCCAATTTTAATCTTTTGGACGTCACACATCTAAATGCATGCCAATAGCATGAAACTTAATTTAACAATACCTTAAAGATTGTTCACCGAACTCCTCTAATTTCATATTTTTGTTTCAAAATCACCTTTTTTGTAATTGGATGTACACAATGCATTGGAAGCATGTATGCAGTTATAGAGTTTATGAACACTCACAAACCACTACAGATATGGAACTCTTTTTAAATTGCAGCTAGAAAGATAGACCAACACTTACCTGGGTCAATTTCATTCTAGGTTGTGCATGCAGTTCATGTATATAAACACCCAGATCATAAAATCAAACTTTATTTACATAATCGGTTTTCTAAAGTCATCACTTCCACCGGTTCATTTGTCTAAGAAAATGGATACCCAAATAAAAACATAAGTCCCGGTGATTCCTTTGGTTAAAAAAATTCATTCTCCAAAATCAGATCCAAAGGTATAGCTTTTAAAAAGGAGTGGACATAGAACATATGATTACTAATTTCAAATTATTAACCCTAAACCAAACACCTTAATTTGTTCACTGTTGACATCGATAAAACATAAAGTTAATACTTAATATCAACCAGTTCAATACAAATGAAGAAACATATGACATACTGTGCTAAAATCATCTAAATTACAGTCAATTCAAAAGCAACTAAAGATCTACACTCAATAATCCCTAAATTTAAATCTCATATTAGACTAACGATTGCAAAATAGAATGGCAAATCGACTAATTATGACCACACTAACAGTTTTGATTTAGCACCTGCATAATTATCGTATGATATACTTCTGTCAAAAGTTAAAGGCTTTTAAAAGAATCAAACTGAAGAACAATCCATCACGCAAAAAAAGGTAAATCATACCCAAATTGTAGACAACTTGGGCTGTAGAAGATGTTTAGGGTTGTTGAAGACGAAGCCCTCGATCGGTGATTAAGAGGAAGGAGCGCAAAGAAACAATCACTCAATCCAGATCTGTAAGATACGGGCATTTAGACACTGATTGGAGACCAAACGATTCCGAAACCGTTGAAGAAGACACATATTATGGCACTGAACAATGGAGAAGATAAGGGTTACGCTAGATGCGTGATACCTTGTAGATTAGGGTTTGATGATTTCATTCGAATTAAGTCCGACGATAACCCGTGAATTTAAGTTGCAAAATTTTGGGAGACCGTCACCTGTCATTTTTTTTACCTGTTTATTAGAGTATAGAACCAGTAGTAAGAATCACAACATAATACACATGTAAATTTTGTTTGAAGTGTAATACTAAATGGTTATATATGTATTGGTCTGAAATGAATAAAAACTTGTTTCTAAAATCACAAATATTACAAAGACCATAAAAATCACAAATATTACAAAGATCATAAAAATCACCATTTATGTATGTACCTGAGATTCTTACATTGCTACTAATTACATCATTTGGAGTCATACAAAATTAGCTTAAAATAAAAAGTGTAAAAAAGATTTAGAGTCATTAGATCATAACTAATGTTTATGATTAAAACGAGTTGTTAGATGTTACTTTAAAATGACCACTTTTGTTTACTTTTTATCAAGTTCCTTCGTTTTTCTAAATGTTTATAACATTTACGTACGACATTATTTATTTTTTTTAAATATACCATAAAGACGAGTGTTTTTAGTCTTTAAAATGAGTACAGTGTTGCTATATAAAAAGTAAAAGATTTTTTTTTACGTTTTTCAGTTCATTATGTCTAATTTTCATCACTGTGTCTAAAACGTATATTGTGTCTTATGTTTCTGCAATATTGTGTCTTATGTCTCTCCAACTCATATTATTGTGTACTGTATATTGTGTCTTATGTCTCTAGAACTAATATTGTGTCATATCTTAGTGTATTTGTTTTGTGTACTGCGTATTGTGCATTGTATCACACAAAAAATTTTGTAATGTGTATTATGTACTTTTCAATTGTTTGTTTTTTGTATCACACAAATATTATGGCTCATGCTCTTCAACTCATTTCAACAAGAGTGGTCATTACAAAAATCCCTTTCAACAACTCTTCCACCTATGATTTGATCTTAATCTTTAAATAATGATCTAATTTCCTTAACCTTCTTATATAACAACTGACGGTTTTCCAGTCCGGTTATGATCCGATTCCGTCCTTTTACTATTTGTAATCTGGTTATTACCATAATGTAATTCAGTAATTATGTGAAATAACGATTACTGTTACATTAGAAATCCAAATTAAATTCATTTGAGTGTAAGCGGAATTTCAATTCGGGCGACGGTATGAAAGATACATGCAAAAAAATGCAAGCATTCATAGGCCCTAAATTTCACTAACTCCTTTGGAGGTGAAACCAATGGGGTTAGATAAGAAATTGAAAATCGTGAACGTAGGCGAAAACCGCGCGCGAAACGGAGTCCGAACGAAGCGGGAAACGTGAAAACAAGTTAACCAGTCGCACCAAAAAACGAGTGCGAGTCACCACAACACGTGGCACGAGAACTTGCCACGTAGGTGATGACGAGGATCCATCTGGGCTGAGTCACCCTGCCACGTGGCAACTCGTGAGGTGAGTCAGCACGCCACGTGGCAGCCAACGAACGTTTGCTGATCCACCGTGGCTACGCGCAACGCGCAAGAGAAGGGCCAGGGGCTGCGTGACATGCGTAGACCCCCTGGCAGAGCCCTATAAATGCTTTCATTCGGGCAGAAGGAGAATCGCTCGTTTTCTCTGATCCCGACTTTCCCCAAACACTCCAAAACACTCCTAGCAACCCAGCAAAGATTTTGGTCCGTTAGAAATGCTCAGTATACGCGCAGAGATACATTTTCAAGCTGTAACAGTCGTTTCGTCAGTCAGATTTCCCGTTTCGCTTATTCTCTTATTATAGTTGTTGTGCTGCTTGTGAGGTGAGTTCATGGCCCCTTTTGTCATTTACTTGTTTTACTATATACGGGGGAGATTATATATACATATAATATGAATCCATGACACAATGACTATCCGTTATTACATAAGTGTTATCATTATCACATGAAAGTCCTCCACCATACTGGACCGTTAACACTACGTGGCTGGGTAATAATGGGTAGTACTACTGGGTCTGATAAACCCCATATGGTGATACGTTACCTTCAGGGCGTATGTATTATTGACCTAAATTATATGATGTGTGATTCATATAGGAGGCAAAATCCATCTGCCTCGGTGCCAGTTCATTTATGGTAATAACATTCTTGGGACTGTCTGATCCACAGTAGCCAAATAGTATTGTGGTCACTGGCCTTAATATCCTGAGATAATATCAAGATGTGGATATTAAGTGCCACATACATTAACATTATGAGATAATATCAAGATGTAATATTAATGCCAATTAACAAAGATTTTATGTAAAACCTGTGAACTCACCAGCATAAGCTGACTGTTTTCAAAATATATGTAATCTCAGGTATATGAGCAAGACAGGGGAAGACTGGCAGGGTTATTTATTATTGTATTGTAAATATTTACTTCCGCTGTAATGCATTATTGTATGAAATGAAAAGGTATGTTTTGGTGTAATTTGTCTTGTGTATAAATCTGGTGGGTCGATCCTGTTTTGTTAATAATTAGTGACGATCCCTTCTTGGGCCGGAGGTCGGGGACCGGGGGCCGGGAGGTGGGGTGTCACATAACGGTCATCGCATCATATGGGAGTGGCGTTCATCCTCTCAAGCTGATAGCGTCGCTAATTTGATTGATCAATGCGTCGCTTCCATTCCTCCTACTATCTTGACAGCTGAAAATGATTCCTGGGGATGGGAGGAAAACGGTCTAAATAGTTTTTCGGTAAAATTGGTCAGATCCCTTATTGAAACCAAGGCCCTCCCTATCGATGATCACCGAATCCCGTGGTCTAATTGGGTCCCTCTAAAGGTCAATGCATTCGCGTGGCGGGCGAGTATGAACAGTATTGCATCCAAAGAAGGCCTCATCTTTCGTGGGATCCAATTGGATCCTATATGCTCTGCATGTAGGAACTCAACCGAAACAACAGAGCATCTTCTCTTGCGATGCAGTTTGGCTAGCAGTGTTTGGGATGGAGTTTTTTCTTGGTGTAGAGTCCCAAAAGAGGTGGTAATATCGGTAAATGACGTCTTGCGACTCCATGAGTCATGGTCGTATTCATTGGGTCATAAGAAGCTAGTGCATGCTATCTTTCTTTCAACCTTGTGGTGTATTTGGAAAGCAAAAAATCAACGTTCTTTTCACAATCGCTTTTTGGGGGCAAAAGACATTTTAGGCGACATAAAAACTCTCTCATACTTATGGATAAAGCATAGATGCAAATGTGTTAATTTAGATTGGGTCATTTGGTGTAATTCCTCTTTTTAATTGTCTCATTATCTTTTTGTACTCTTGTTTCTATCGTTTCTTTTAATGAATTGCTGGTTGTTAAAAAAAAGAAGTAAAAGTTTATTTGTAGCAATATATTATTAGAAACCACGCGTCATAACGTCAACCAAGTCTTTTAAAACTCTAAATTATTTAACCGTATACACCCCTTGACTTCTAATTTTTTATTTATTTTTATTTTTTAGTTTTTAACGGCATCTACACCCACATGACGGGAATTTACGTTTAATATAATTTATTTACCCAAAAAGAAAAACACATTTGTCTCTCATCTTCCGTTTGTTGATTCATGTCTGTCTGAACTGAAGTCATCCGCCATCCATGGCAAAAACCCGTACCACCAGAAAAACCCTAGATTCTTACACCCTCAAATCAACCAATAAATCCATCAAACGTACCTTCAACTCATCTTCTTCTGTATCAATCATCTGTGATTTGTTTTCTAACGATTAGGTTTTTTTTGTAGCCGGCGATTGCGTGTTGATTCGACCCACTCATCCATCGAAGCCGTCGTATGTAGCTAAAGTTGAGAAGATTGAATCGGACGCTAGAGGAACTAACGTTAAAGTTCACGTGCAGTGGTACTATCGACCGGAGGAATCGATCGGTGGCCGGAGACAGTTTCACGGCATCAAAGAGGTGTTTCTCTCCGATCACCACGATGTGCAGAGCGCCGATACGATCGAAGGAAAGTGTACGGTTCACACTTTCAAGAGCTATACAAAGCTTCAAGCCGTTGGAAACGATGATTTTTTCTGCCGTTTTGACTATAATTCCGCCACTGGAGCCTTCAATCCTGATAGAGTTGCCGTGTATGTATAACGTCTCTGCTATTGTTAATCTTTACTGCTTGATCGTTATTATTGTGATTGATTCAGTTCATCCACTTGAGTGTTTGCTCAATTGTGAATTTGTGATTGGAATTCAAGTGTTTTTCTTTACTAAAATTGGGGATTCAGTATCAAATTACCAATCAATGTCAAATTGTGGGTTAATTAGACTGGTTTTATGTTCTATTGCAGGTACTGTAAGTGCGAGATGCCTTACAATCCTGATGACTTAATGGTTCAATGTGATGGCTGCACAGATTGGTAGGTTATCTTCTGTAGAATATCAAATTACATTGCAGGCATTTGAATGCTTCATAATTGATATTGATTTCAGTGTTTGTGCTTTTGGATTTCACATTGCAAAGTTTTAAGTTTTAAAAATTTTCATTGGTTATGGTGCAGGTTTCATCCTGCTTGTATAGAGATGACACCAGAGGAGGCTAAACAGATAGAGCATTTCTTCTGTGGAAATTGCTCAACTGAAGAACAAAAGCTGCTCCAAAATTCTCATGCTACTTCCAGACATAGGGATACAAAGGTAATTTTGCGTCTTAATGAAAATAAAGATCTTCATGCTTCAGTTTTTTATCACTAGTTTACATTTCTTGTTTATCTTTAAAATTTACAATCTTTCATTTTTTTCCCTTTTTACATGTGACGATACATGTTTACTTAGTTTTGATATGCTTGAGTTGTTTGTATGGTTTTTCTTTAGGAAAAATCTCCAAATTAAACATTTCTGACTTCAAATTCCTTCATATGAATGATAAAAATGCAAATTCCACAAAATGAACATTATTTTTGTGGCTGAAATGCATAGAATTGTCAACATTAAAAGGATAAAACGCTCTTCCACTGTGTGTAGGGTTAATCTTGAGATAATATTTACCGTGTCATGGATGCAGGTTTGAGTAAAAGTAGTTGGTATAAGTAGTGAGTAAAAGCAGTGGGTAAAATCATAGAAAAGAGTTGTGATCTAGTTTGATCACAAAAATCGCTTGTTTGTGTTTTGGTCCATTTGAACCAACTATTGGTATCAGAGCCCTAATCGAAGACCGTAGAGTATCAGGTCTGTGTCTCGATCAAAGATCTGTGTGATCAGTCGAAGTAAGACGATCGAAACTGTGATTGGAAGATCTATGTGATCACGAGACAATTTGTGTGAACTGTTAAAAGATCAAGAGTAGAAGGTATTCTGCGTGAATAGGTTATGTGTTAACAAAGGCGAAGATCAATTTAAAAGATCAAGAGTAGAAGGTATTCTGCGTGAATAGGTTATGTGTTAACAAAGGCGAAGATCAATGTGATTCATGATAAGAGTTGCGAGAAGAAAGAGGATTCGATTTTTTTGTGTAACCTATGTGATTCACTTTGAGACCTTAAAAAAGGGGAAAGGGAGTTTTTGTGGGTATTAGCGTACTACCCGGCGAATGAAAAAATAATAATTGAGAGGAGTAATTGTGTGTTTATTTTCTTTTAGTTAATTTGCAGGTGCCTATGATACTTAGATCTGTTGGTTGAGGCGTGGGTTTTCCCTCCAGGGTTTTTACCAGAAGTTCTAGTGTTCAAATTTGGTTCGAGCATTTAGACACTTGTGATTGGAAAATGGCAAAGATAATATCGAAGTGCCGGATCGAGTTTATGGGTACCTCCTTGAGAGGGCAAACGCTTGATCGCAAGTCGGATATTGTGACTAGGTGAGGTGTTCTCTTCGGAGGCACTGCATTGCCCTCCTACCTTAGTTGCTATTCCGGAAAAAAGTTAATTTGCAGGTCACCAAATTAAAAGGAGGGTGGCATGACAAATACAGGAGGTGGCACGATGGAGCATGCGAGTCAGAAAAAACAAGCTTCGTTGCAATGCCCTATGTTAACAAGTACCAGATACACACTGTAGGCGATCACTGTGGACTGTGGAGAGAATTTTGAAAGAACAAGGTTTGTGGGAGACTATCGGTCCGCTGACAAGTGCAATGGTTGAGACACGAAAGAATTACGTAGCAAAAGCTATCATCTTCTGGTCAGTACCCGAAGACATCTTGCTCCAAGTAGCAACTAGAAAGATATGATATTCAAAATTTGTTTGTAAGAGGTGATTCTGATACAATATCTTGGATCCAAATGAGTACAAAAGACCCATTTACGAACACTAAGGAATGAGCTAGAGACGTTGAAGATGAAAGAAACTGAAACCATTGACGAATTTTCAAGCAAGTAAAGTGGTATTTTAATCAAATTTAAAAGCCTTGGATCCCTATAGATGATGAAATGATTATAAAAAAATTACTCAATTTAGTTCCAGAGAATTACTTGCAAATCGTAGCGGTCATCAAGCAATACTAGGAGATTGACTCGATGCCATTTGAGGAAGTAGTTGGACAATTAGAAGTCTACGAAGAGAGTATCATAGGACAAGAGGATGAAGAAGAAAACCTATGCTACAATGGGACAATTAATGATTTTAAGTTTTAACGACCATAACATTGAGTCTAATCAAGGTATGCAACAAGAAAATAGAGGAGAAGGTCTTAAGCGCCTTTGACAAGAGAGCTTGAAAGCTGCAATTACAAATGAAATACCTACCGGAAATAAATAGGGAGAAGCAATATCTCTCCCAAACTCCCCACTATGTGAACATGACTCAAAACAAACCTAAAATTGCCCTACAAATAAGCAAACTTGACCGACAACTTAGACCCACTACTTTTACTCTAATAAAGCATAAAAACATGTGACGAAGTGGATTTTCTGCTAACTCGTATCCAACCCAGGGCCCATATCCGTTACCCAACGTTTATCATGTAAAAATTAACACTCTCAATCTTGACTTTGACCCGTATCCCTCAAAATAGAGCTGCTTCATCTTCATGATCTTGAACCAAGTTTGTTTCTTCTATGTAAGGATATTCATACGCGAAGTGTCTGACTTTGCCACATTCATAACACCTTAGATTGCTTTTGTAATCCCCTTGGCCATATATGCGTCCACTTACGTCCTCTACCTTGACCACTGCGTCTTCAACAACTATGCTTTCAAGTTGATCAACAAACTCACAATAGAGTCTGGATCTATTTTGATCACAAAAATCACGTGTTTGTGTTTTGATCCAATTTATCCAACACTGTGTACCACTTAGTACATGACATGTGTAAAACACCTGCCTTTTGTAACCAAAATATCTTGGCGCCCACACCTATTCCGACATAATGTTTTTGCATATATGCCTTTTCACAACTATTTTTTAGGTGTCACTTATTTTTTGGGCTTCACGCCTATTTTTTTAAGCTTCACGCCTATTTTTTTAAGCTTTACAACAATTTTTTTGGCTAAGTTTCTTTTTTTAGGCTTCACGACTATTTTTCGGGTCTTCACGACAACTATATTTTTTGGCTTTACGACTATTTTTTTTAGTCTTCACAACTACTTTTTAGGCTTCTCGACATTTTATAGGCTTCACGCAATAAGCATGATGTCAGAAGAGGCGTAAGCTCCCATGTACTTTTGGTTAGAAAAAAGGTGTCGCCCACAATATTTATTTCATGGCCATTCACGTTTAATTTGTACGCATGTCGAATACTTAGTATTTAGTAATACACATGACATATGTTTTTGCCTTTCGTTGTTGACAAGGGTCGACCTTTTCGCCTAAAAACTCTGGTTCACTTTTAGGAATTTGAACATTTAACGTCCATTTTGAGGAACGTTACTTCACATATGTTTATTTTGGGGATTTTATCATTTATATTGGTGTTGATAATTAGAAGAAAATTAACTTGGTCTCGTAGTTTTAATGTTGGAGCATCTCATATGAAGCAAAATGTTTCAGTATGATGAAACTTGAAAGATATCTTAAAACCAAAAGACATATAAACAGTTAACGGGAACCTATTTCCACCAACATTATCAAATATGGCAACGCTGGTTTATTTTTACTAAAATTAGCAACTAACTTAAAAAGAAATCACATTTGCACTGATGTGTGACCACCTGAATTGCTGGTTGTCGACTGATTTGTCATTCTTTACATTTAAAATATATAGGGTTACATTCTATTAGGAACCACTATTATATTAAGAACTGTAAGAACCGCATAAAACACTTGTATATTATGCATTAATGATTTATTAGGAGAGAGAAGATGAGTGGGTCCGGAAGTTTATTAACCACCTTATGTATTAAAACACGTGGATATAAATGGTTATCTTAGTTCTCAACAAAAACTGGTTTTTGATGGAACATCTCCCTATATATATATATATATACTTCCTGAACAAAACCATGCAGTGGCAGTTGCAGTTGCTTGTGACTTTGATGTAAGATTTGGCGTTTACTTCATGTGAATCTGAATTTAACCTGATAAATTTTTTATAATATTTCAGGTGGGAACAAAGCGTCTTCGGAGGAATCAAACTTAAATCTGTTGTTTCAATATATTAATCAATCAGCACGAGACGTTAAATGTGTTATAGTACAGTAAATAATAATGTATATATGTATCTGGAAAGGCGTGCGATTATTTAGTTTATGTAATTTTGGTTTTATCAGTTAGTTCTTGTAGTGAATTCAATGTATGTGTATTTGTGCGTTTGTTTATGATGTATACCTCATATATATAATGTATAATTATGTACCTTTAATAGGTTTAGTTTGCATGTTTTTTAAATAACTAAAAATATCTCTACGGCTGTTTTTAAATCCTTGTTTGTTGTAATATGTACTTGTTCTTTAGATGTTTTGTTTTAACAAGTTTATGTTTAATGTTTAGCTCATTCAAATTGGGGCAGTGGTGTAATTTTAAAAAAAGTATGAAACTATGAAACAGTGGTGGTGAAAAATATTACGATCGAGTCAACTGTAAAAAGTATTAGTTTAATGTATGTTACAAAAGTGGGGACCAAACATACAACAGGGTATACTATACACATGGAGGATCTGTTTAATTACCTAAGAATTTTTAGTTCTATAAAAAGTTTCTTTGAAGTAGTGACTAATTATTATATTTGAAAAAGTGTAAAACGCAATTGTGATTTGTGCGGCTAAAAAGAGAATCTTTAAAGTCAAGTTGAGCGGTTGAGGTAATGGCTTCTCATCAAGAGATAGGGACAATGTTGAATTTGGGAATTACATTTTGAACCCTACATATAATAAGTATCTACTATTCAAAAGTTGGGCATTATGAAGAATAACATAGGAATAGGGGTTGTCACCAAGTCAAGAGAGGATGGCAACATTCAAATACGTTTCTAATCATGTTAGATATGTAATTTGTTGAAGTTGTTATTGATAATCAATATGACAATGATGTCTATTGAATGGTCTACATGTAACATTTATAAAACTCATGCTTATCCAGGATTTAGGATTTAGATATTTATATAAAATATTTATATTGAGCTTAGGGAGTGTCAAGAGAGCCCTCTTACATTAAGCAAAACCGTTTGTTGGAAGTAGGGATACTTGACCTTTCATAAGAAGAGTACTCGATAAGCTTGATTTACCTCTCATAAGATGGACTTTTGAGATTTCATATATTGGGATGAGATCAGTATTATATTAGTGACAAATCGCTACCGTTGAACGACACAAAAATAAAGACTGAAAGTATAAGCCGAATACCGTACCAATTTTGTCACATTAGTAACGATCGGTAAAGGTGAAAAATAGTATAATTTACCGGAACCGAAAAAATGAAAAACGAATACGATTACGTGCACTGGCACCAATGGTGTTTGATCAGTATCGATTTGGTACCGGACCACCGTCCACCGGTCAATAAAAAAACTCATTCCTAGTAACATATTGGCCAGTCAAAGGGTTCTTGAGGCTTAAGCTAAACTTTTTATATATTACAAGATAATCACCCTTGTCATTTTATAAGACTTTTTTACATTAATACGAATGTTTTCAAACAAACAATGAACAAGTTGATCCTTTGATAGAGAATGCAATTAGCCGTAAAGAATCGGATGATTGTAGAATTAGAATAGAATCAAAGTTTTAGATGCTTTTAACGTATAGTGTACGTAGTGGACCAAAGGTGTAGGGTTCTTTATCGGAATTGTGTCTCGTCCACTTGTGGTGTGCCTTTCAACACTATCAATCTTCATATCAATTATTCACATCATTTTCAACTTCTACTTTTCTTTTTAAAGAATTCATTAGTCAAACTCATTCAAATAATCAATTTTCTTTTTCATTTTACTTCAAGAACCACAACACAAATAGGCAACATTAATACATTCATTAGTGCAAAGTTACATTTAAAAAATGACTCATAATTCATGTCTCTATTGATCCCGTTAAATTTCAATTCAAGAAAAGTCACATTTGTTGGTTACTCCGGTTAGTTTACGGATGTAGATTCGTCTTTAGGATGCCAATATCGGTTAAAGAACATCACAGAGTCGGCTCGAACCGCGTATCCATCGGAGTTGCGGTGCCAACTATAATAAGCATGTGTCCGGTTTTTGATCTCCAATGTTGCATGCCCAAAGCTCGCTTCTCTATACGCAGAATATTTCGGTTGTGGCTCCGTCATGCTACATATTATTAACATTTACAATCAATTAAACAAATTTGTTAAACTTATAAATATTCAAATTTATTCTCACTTGTTCGCTAAGCCTTCAATGTTACCCCCATCGCCGATGGTGATATACACAGGGGCAGATTGGTCTTTCACCGGAGTACATTCCCCGTTCACGATATTATAAGCAATATTCGATATACGTTCCTACATAATATGTAATAAACATTTAAACACCACTACATATACTCATATCCAAATGCTATAGTATGGTTTTTAAAAGACTTAATTAATTACCGAGCGCTCATAAGCATGAACATGACCAGCAAACACAAGATCAACTTTGTATTGCACGAACCATGGCTCGAACATGACTCGCATGGTCTCACCTTCCATGAAATGGTAACTATTACTATTGTACCATGGTGAATGCATGAGAACAATTAACCATGGTGTTTCACTTCTATTCACCTTTGGGAACTCCTCAAGTAGCCATTGGTATTGGGGTGTGTACATACCTACACTTATCAAAAACCATGTTTTTTTATATAAAAGCCTTGTTTTATTTAGAAACTAGAAAAAAGAGTCACTACCATAAGCCGAGTATGAAGACAATACAATAATATATGCCGAAGCGCGCTTGATTGAATACCAAAGTGGTTCGGTGCTTCCGGACGCCCGATAGGGAACTCGGTATCGATGAAGGAACGGCTTAAACGGCTTGGTTTCGCCCTAGAAGATACAAAATACTTATTAGTCATGGATAATAATATGTTACCATCAAATTTACCAATGTCTACATGATATGTGACGGTTTAAAAACATGTATTACACGACTACACGTGTTTAATAAATAAAGTTTAATGATAAAAAAGGAAAAATAGAGACTTATATTAAATATTAATAAAAAAACTTAGAAGTTATTTAAGAAATAAAAAAAATGACACTAAAAATAATAATTATTAAGTGTAAATAAGAGGTACTTACAATACTCGGTTCATAATCAAGCTCGTGATTTCCGGCAGTCCAAATCCACGGTTGATAAGCCGTACTTCTTTCAGCAAACCTACCCCAACTATCCCATCTCGAATTATCATGAAACTCATAATAATCCGCATACGACAAATCACCCACAAACAACACTGTTTCACCTTTAACCGGATTCTTCTCATAATGCGTTAGCGTAAGATTCGAGTCGTAAGTTTGACCCAAATCACCTGCACCAAATTCGGCCCATTAATCGAACCGAACCCACCCGATTATCAAGATTTCAAATTAAAATTTAAAAGCTAACCCATTAGTCCGAAAGTGTAGGGGACGTCCGGTCCGACCGGTGGAGGAGTCATGAACCAGAACCGCCTCGTGGTGTGACCGGTTCCGAGCTCGTAATGGTACTTGGTGTCAAACTGCATCACTCGATTTATACCAAATTAAAGTATTAAACTTTTGAATTTGTGATTTAAACGGATGAAAATGAAATTGTACATTTGTACCTCTAGATTTTTTATATTGCAATGATGAATGAATCCCGAAGTGTAATTGTAGTATTTGTAAGTAGTGATTTTGCCGGTGGCTTTATGTTTTTGGTTTTTGTTTTTTTGGGTCCAATAAACCACGGTGGATGAACCGGGTTCGTCTTGGGTCACCCATGACACGATCACTGCTTTACCCACATGGTCTCCTTGTGTTATGTGCACCTACCATAAACCAAACCGAACAAAGGTATAACCATCAATGCACAAGGTACAAGTCATGAAATTTAAATTATTTTCACGAATTGACGCGATTTGCAAATGGGTTTTACTGTACGAGTTATGGATCCATCTGGGTCAACCGGTTCGAATCGAACTGTTGAGTGGAAATTAATCAATTATACCTGTTGAGGAGCATTGTAACCTGGAGGATGAAGAAATACATCGCTAGTGAAAGGCATATCGATGGATTTAGCTTCTTTTCTGATGAAAGAACTTGTGATTCCGCCATTGATGAATGATACATGAAACAGGGTGGTTAGCAGAATGACGGAGAAACAGAGGTAGAACCCCATTTTTGGGGGTGAAGAGTGAAACACACAGTTGATGGTGGTTTTGAGACGAAGGCTAGATGCAACAAGAAGAGAGGTTTTTATAATCGAGATGATAATTTGAGTCAACACTTTTGATATTATATTTAGGACGACGATATTTAATCTAATTAATGTAAAGAATATATGTTTGGTTTCGCAATCATAAAAGAGTTTTCTCTTTACATGTGATCCATTGATTTAAAACAATCATTATACTTAATTTTAATACATATATTATCTATCAGACGGTTAAGTAAAAAGAGGAAAAATAATCCAAACCGTATAAAACGTATAAAGTAATAAAAATGTGTCACGTGTTATGTGAGAGACGGTAAGGGTGTAAAAAACAAAACACGCATCCCATTTTTATATATATTTACTGACCAAACTAAGTAAAAAAGACGGACTTTGACTACAACAATACGGACCAGTGGTGTAAAAATACGGACTGTAGTTTTGAAAAAACAGATTGATCTTTAAAACTTATTATTCACAAACAAAAATGTGTAAAAAGTAAAAAGGGACCAAAGGTTAAAAAATACGGACCGGAGTTGTTTAATAGTATATACGGGAAGGATAATATGAAAATCCTGTCAAGTTGAGAAAACCTTAAAGCCCTATTATAACCGTTGATCTTGAGATTGGATGTCTGAGATCATTACAGAAAATGTAACATATGTAAACAAATGTAAAAGTTTCATATGTTACAATTATTTCACTGAAAGACGGGTTTTTTTTATATTTTAATGGTATTTTTTTTTAAAAGTACTCGGCGCTTTTTTGTTTTTTTTATAAAAAGTGACGAAAATGTATTTAAAAGTGAGCATTTTTTAAAAAAATAAAATAAAATTTTAACTTAGAGTTTTTGATCGTTATTTACAGTTTCTAGTGTTTTCTCAACTCGAGAGGGTTTTTATAATATATTTACACTATATATATTATTTTGCAATATATATAAATACATTAATTAACCTTATAGTCTAGGCATCTAACCAACTTTTCTAATATCTTCGTTTCCAACTTCTAGACATCCCCGACCTTGGGCCCTTGTCTCATGCGACATGCGATCAAACATTCTATGGGTCGAGTGGTCCAATCCTCCTGTTTTACCTCATGTGCCCCCCATTCTAGTCAACCTTAATCATTCAATTAGTGGTTAAAAAGGCTTTGTCGTTTAGATGAACCAAAAAATTAGTTTATATATATATATAAGGGCCAAATTTTATGTTAATTACTGTAAATTTATATACTTCTTATATATGGGCCAATTTTTTATATTTACACATAACCTGCTGCTGATGTATCCGTGTGCCAATACCCATATACGCCTCCTCCCATTGCTGCAGAGAGTTAAACACCACCACCCACTATCCACCACCACCCACCACCACCGTCCACCACCACCACCACGTCTACCACCACCCAGCGTTTACCACCATCAGCGTCCACTACCACCCATCTCCGTCCACCACTACCACTGTCCACCACCACCGTTCATCACCACCACCGTATACCACCACCGTCCACCACCATCACCATTGTTTACCACCACCATCGTCCACCACCGTCTACCACCACCACCACCCACCGTCGACCATCAGCACTCACAGTTTACTACCACCCACCGTTTACCACCACCGCCTACCATCAGCATTGTTCATATACCACCACGAGTTTATATTAGCATTATACATGCGTTAAAAAACAAACATTTTTATTCTTGCAGACTGCAGATGTTGGGTCCACATGTTTGCAGATGTGGTACGAAAACTGCAGACGTTTTCCTTCTTAAAAAACACGCATCACCTTAATTGCATTAAGGACTTGATCAATAAGATTTTAGATCTTTTCTCCGTATATATTTACTCATTTCACCAACACTTTTCAGTTTCAATTTTTTTTTTTTCATGGGTCAAAGCCCAAAAGCTTTCAAAATATAACCCCTGGATGTTACTCGTTTTTGTTCTTGGCTGTTTGCCTGTTTCAAACACCAGCACAAGACTTCAGCCATATTTCTTCTAATGTGTAAAGCCCAATTAACTTTAAGAATAAAGCAAAGTAGTAAAGCGCACAATATGTCAGGAAATCATTCACCTAACTTGATAAACCTGTTTCTTCGTCATTCCATTATCATATTACTTATACCCGTGTGCGACACGAATTTGAGTACAAAAGAATTTACTGTTTCTAATAAAATATATAGATAACTAACTTATAACCCGTGTTAAACAGGGGTGGCACATTTCCAATATACATAACAAATTAGGTACGAAAATTAAAATTGAATTTTCGAAAAGATTGTGCAACATTGTTAAATTTAGTTTTGATTAAGTTTATACAATTTCATCAACTAATTTACAAATATGTAAAAATTCTTTGTACACTACATTAGAAGTTTTGTTGGTAATTATACCGTCTTTATCTAATAATAACAATTTAACTTCATCTATGCTTTTAACCATAGATAGTGTCACATACAACGGTCAATGCTAAAAAGTATTTTCTTTCAGATATATACCAACTACTGAAAAAAGTTGATCTTGGTTTTATAAATTGACATATCAAAACAAACTGATAGAAAAAATTGTCTTATTTGAAAACTCAATGGAACTTTTTTTGTCAAATGTATCATATTGGTTCCAAGTATTAATGTTTGAAACTCAATATTTTACACCGAGATATGTTTTCTTCAATTACATGTTTTCCAAGAAAAATTATCGTCTGAAGGAAAATTAAACCATGCAATCACCTTGATGACATTTAGTATATAAAATAAAAAAGTTAATGCCATTACATAAAAAAATAGCATAAACATGTTCTAAATCTGCAACCAAAGTGTGTTTATAAATTGAAATTGTAACGAAAATTAAGATTGAAACAATCTTAATTTACTCATCCATATCAAATAGAACCGAAAAACACCAAAATCCATGATTAAGTAGAAACAAAATCATTAAAAAAAAACAAACAAAAAAAAGTTATAATAGCAACAAAATCATTAAAATAAGAAACAAACCAAAAAAGTACCAAACATTGTTTTTATGACAAACACTAATATAAAACATATTTCAAGCTTGCGCATTGAAGTTGGTGTTTTCATTTTTTTAGCCATTTTGCATGACCAGATTTCATCCTTTATCTTAACTATTTGTTGTACTTTATATCATTTAAGCTAATATATGTTAATTTTTCTTGTTAATTTAAAAAAATGACCAAAATGCCTTCTAAATCATAAAAGATGAAACCTATAACTTTTTAAAAACTTAAAGGGTGTTTCCTGTAATTTGTTAAAACATATTAATAATCATATTTTAATTATGATTGTGGTTAGGCTAGAAAGTCATAAAAGTGTAAAAAGTCTAAAAAGTTGTATTAAAAGTGTAAAAAGTCGGGTCAAACGAACTCCAATTGACCTCATTCCGGCGGCGTTAGAACTGTCTCGGTGAACCCTAAATAAACCTATTTTGGTTAGCTTTTAGGGGTTTATATTTTTGCTTTTAAGGTTATATTTCAATTTAGCCTATATAATTAGCTTTATGTTTTGTGACATCCGTCAAAATTCTAATTCGGGTTTTCCCTAATTCTAAATTATATTCGACGTTTCTTTTAAATTTTATTATCCTAATTCAATTCCTAATTGTTAAACGTTTTCCCTAAGTTCTATGTAAAAGATTTTATAGAAGTAATCATTTATATAAAAAAAAAATAATAATAATAATAAATAAACAATCTAAGATAGTCATGGAACAATAGGACTACGGTTTAACTAATTGACACGTCAAAAATAGTGTGAACCTAAACTTTACCATAATCGAACCAAACTTTTGTAGCCGGTCAACGGACTCGAGCGACTTAAAATAAAATAAACGAAACTCCAATCCGAAGATTATACGAACTCGTATTTAAGTGTGAATTCTAAAAATACTTGAGTAATGAGGATTTTAAAAATATTGTAACAAACATGAGGGACCAAAAGTAAACATTGTAATTAAATCATCAAAGTAAATGAATATTATAAGAGACAATCACAAAAATAACCATCTTTGACTTCTAAAAAGCCAAAATAACTAAATCCTCTTCAACCAATCAAAGAGTGTCAGATACCTCCAAAACGTAAACTTTCGGCAATGAACTAGCCGGAAATACAAGTGTGCCCCCAAAATCCATGTTCCAGCAAAACTTTAGCAGGCAAAAAAGCTTCCGGCAAGCCTCTAGCCGGCCAAATCTTTCATCACGGCACCACCACTGCCGGGTAAAACCGGCACCACCACAGCCGGTCCGTTGGTTGTCTGCACCCAAAAAGCAAGATCCGGCAAGGAGATAGCCGGCACAACCAACTTCCGGCAAGGACCTCGCCGCCCCTCTTGATGTCCGGCAAGTATCCAGCCGCTTCTGTTGATGTCCGGCAAAAACTTCGTTTGGTTATTTTGGCTCTTGGTGGTCAAAATTGGTTATTTTGGTGAATATCCTATTAATTATTGGAAATTTGTATAAAAGAAATAAGAAGTATACTAAAATGTTCTTTTAGTGTACGTGTAATTGAAATGAAATATACATCTGAGTCTTGTATGTTCAGCCTTTTGGTAAGAAAAATAATATAATAAAGGCTCAGAATTGATAATCAATAATACAAGAGATGTAGATGAACTCACTTATTATTGCAATTAAGAAAACTTACTCATAATTCAATTACAATAAACCCTCATCATAATCATAACCATAGACTAGGTCATGTTTATATAGGCAATACCCGACTTGATCAACAAGTTATCTAAAACCTTGAAACGCCTTAAACCATAAAACCCACTTATTTAAAGAGTTACATGAGCCAGTCCATATCACCGACTTGTGATAGGTCCCGTATTCAAAGATTAAACCCAACATATAATACACTTGAGATGGTCTGACTAAAAAACTTCATATATACTTTCATGTAGAGGTATTAAGTAATGCATAAAGACATAAACTAGGGTTTTTTTTTACTGCTTTGAAACTCCTGCGGTCGGTGAAAGAAACAAGAAACCAATATATATACTCATTGGCATATGGGGGTTTGAAGAACAAGGAATGAAGAGGTATTTAGTGATGATACGTCATCCATAAACAAGCAGGTAGAAGATGTCAAGCTTCTTGGATTTGTATGGATCAAGACACGTGCAAAGCTATGCAATTTAGAATTGGAAAATTGGAGGTTGTTATGTAAAGCGATCTTTTGTATATTTTGATGTACAGTATGTCTGTTCTATTTCCTTGCTAGATTGAGGTTGATTCTTATTAATAAAATTTCTTCATTGTTCAAAAGAGGGGTAGCAAATTAATGTTTCATATCTATCCATTATTGAAAAAACGTGTGTAAAGAACATATAATATTAAGAAAAATCATGTGACAAATACAAAAATCTATAACTCATGTTTATTTGTCACTTTTTAGTGATATTTTCTTTCTTCTAGTGATTAATTATGTCATTAAATGATAATTATATTTTTGCATATCTTGCTTTGGGCAATAGGTATGGTTCAAGTAACTCTATATTCGATTTTACTTGGGTGAGACCAACATTTTACTTCAAAAACACTTGGAATAAGATTACAAATAGATGATGCTACCTTAAATGCATCTATATTTCATGAAACACACAAAGCCATTCATATCTTTGTTGCCAACTTATTTATCATTAAGGTCTTTAGCATTGGTCCATTTTTAAGACACCTTTCTAAGGGATGTAGCCACCATGACCACCACCTTCACCACTCCCACTACCACCTCCATATCCACCCGCACCACCACCGGCGCTACCACCACCTCCGCCTCCTGAACCACCACCAGCTCCTCCTCCTCCTGCATGTCCACCATGTGATCCTCCAGCACCCCCACCAGCACCAGCACCAGCACCACCTCCACTGCCATATCCACCTCCTCCAGCACCACCGGCTCCACTTCCACCGCCACCACCACCACCATGTCCACCTCCACCACCACCACCTGACCCTCCAGCACCACCATACCCACCACCGCTTCCACTTCCCCCTCCTTCTCCACCACCATAACCACCACCGTGTGCTCCTCCTCCTCCCCCACTACCACCACCTCCTCCACTACCACCTCCTCCTCCACCTCCGGCAGCCCCACCACCGTACCCTGCACCACTACCTTCACCGGCTCCAGCTCCACCTCCATATCCAGAACCATGTTCTCCACTGGCACCACCACCACCTCCACCACCACTGCCACCTCCACCACCACCACCTCCCTCTATACCACCATGAGTATAGGCACCCTCTTCAAAAGTTAAGAGAGCTCTAGTCGCCGCACTAATGCCCAAACCTAATAAAACTAAGAAAACCACACTTGAAAGTTTATGAATAGCCATGGTGAATTGAATGAGTTGTTTGTAATCTGCATGATATTGGTTGCATATATATAGGCATTGGGTAGGGGTGAGCACTACCTCAACTTATATCCATCTACCAATGGAAAAGCTCCATAGTGATCCAGGTCAGAAACACACAACTAATGGAAACGATTTACTGTAATATGCTGCCGATTGCTGTTTCACATGATTTGATCATTTTATAAACTATATTATTATTATTATTATTATTAGAGTATTATATATACTATTATAATATATACAATAATAAGTTTTATAAGAGTATTATATTAGCAATATATTAGCATGAGTGTGAATCCAGACATTTGTTTGAGTTGGGGAAAAAAGGTTAGGTCAAACTAAAACAAGTTGGGTCTAAGCAGGTCGATTTTAAAATGGACTAGGAGAAAATTATTCTTATTAACTTAATGAAAATTTAAAACTCTTGGTATTTATTTAATTTACTTAATGATATGTAGAAATTGACAACATTTCAATAAAACTTAAAAGGTGCAAATAATTGATGTAACATAACTTTATACCACAAATAAAAAACAAATAAATACGTAAAAAGGTATTTAAAAAATAATACATTTGCAAAAAGCAGTTGTAAATCAAATTGCTAGCCTAGTATTAAGATATGTTAGTTATCTAAATGATTTATTTTTCTGCTGTTGAAAAAATCTTTAAAAATAATTAGTTATGATTAGCATTAATATGAGTTTTTCATTCGAGTCATTTATAATTCAAAACAAACTAAAAGCACTAATTTGTAGTTTTATTTAAACTAAAAGGGTTGAAATAAAAGTTTCTTTTACTCTTTAAGATACTCACGTGCCTCACCACCGTTTGATTTCCCAAGATATTTCCTTCATCTTCTCTCTGTACTTTGTATTCCTTTCTTCTTCGCATCTATGATTTCTTTCCTCCTGTGATCTGTTCACAAGCAAGGTGCCTCTAACGATTTTCGCGTGGGTGCCTGCTAAAATTATGTAGGTTTTTTCTACTACGGAGATGAATCTGAGTGGGTGTCTCATCCCCCACTGAAGCTCACATGGATCCGTCTCTGAATAGCGTAATTATAACATTACTAACAATAAGAAGAATAATATATGTAATTTTTATAGTGGCTATGTACTGTTTCAAGAAAAATCCCCTTCCTAACAAATTTGACATTGCTTGTAAATACTCTAGTGAAACATCTACCATATTGTCAAAAGAAATATGATATTATGAGACAATACTACTAGAATATAGGCACTTTTCCTACAATTTACCCGCAAACATTTTTTTCAACAAAGCAGAGACGACATTCCTATAAAAAAAGACCTTAAAAAAACGTAGTCTTTCCTCCAAAATTCCAACAAAATACTTACCAAAATTTTTTTGTCTTCAATAATTGTTTTTTTTTTGTTGGAAATTTGTCGGAAACTTCGATCTTTTCCTAAAACTTTTCAACTAAATATAAAAATATGAGTTATGCTATTCATTTAGATACGGTTTTAGTATATTTGTTTTTTTTTTTGGAAATTTGTCGGAAACTTTAATATTTTCCTACAAATTTCCAACAAAATATAAAAAACATAGCTTAATAGTTTTATATTTTCCGACAAAGTTCTATCAAAAGTGATATTTTTTTCAAAGAACTACAAACTTTCGTACAAATTTCCTACAAATGATAGAAAATGATTCGAAAGTATTATTTTTCTTATCTGTTAAATTAATATCTATAGATAAGACAAAATTTAAACATTTTATTTGTGTTATTTAATGGTAAAAATTTATTTTGTCGGAAAATGGTCGGTAAATCAAAAAAAGCTTTTGAAAATATATTGGTCAGAAGTTTTGTTGCTATATTTGTTGGA
>WOUH02000002.1:7465986-7477695 GCA_009936405.2 Stevia rebaudiana | reverse complement strand
GTTTAATTATGTAATCTTTGTTTGTATCAATTTCTTAGGTTGTATCAAAGTTTGTTTAATTATATGTATGAAATAAATGTTTGATTATTAGAATAACATGTATTTTTTAGAACGGTATAAACCATTAGAATAACATGTATTTTTTAAAACGGTATAAACTATTATAATAACATGTATTTTTTAGAACGGTATAAACCATTAGAATAACAAGTATTTTTTAGAACGGTATAAACCATTACAATAACATGTATTTTTTAGAACGGTTTAAACGACTAGAATAACATGTTTCTTTACTGATCTTCAATACAAGATTTTAATTTTTAAATAAAATCTTTTGATGTGTAAAGGGGGTGTCGAATGCATGTGAATGCATATTTCATTTAAATGAATCTGTGAGGTAGCAGTCTGAAAAAATTCAGTGAAAAGGGGGTGTCGAATGCATGTGAATGCATATCTTTTGAATTGGATTCTTTGAATTGATTGCAGCAGTGTATATGGTTGGGTGAATATGGTTGAGTACTGTGAATATGGTCAAAAACCATTTAAATGCATGTCATGCATGCAAAAAAAAAAACAAAAGATATGGCAGAAAGTAATGGTACACGTGATTTAAAATATTCATACAGGGAATCTCTGCGTAAACAGTAAAAAAAAAGTGCAAATAATGGTACACGATGATAAATCAAAGTCATTTGCATGAAATGAATTGTAGCAGGGAATCTCTGCGTAAACAGTAAAAAAAAGTGGGGCAATAAATTAAATATGATAAATCTCTGCGAAAATAGTAAAAAAAAAAAGTCTTTGATCTATCATGCAGTGAGTGGTTCACGTGATTTAAATATTCATACACGGAATCTCTGCGTAAACAGTAAAAAAATATGGGAAATAATGGTACACGATGACCGGGAAAATGTGAGGGTAACAGTGACTGGTTCACGTGATTTAAGTTTTGATACATCTGCGTAACCAGTAAAAGAAAAGGCTTTCAATTACCATGTGAGGGTAACAGTGTGAAAATTATCATTTGAAAATTGGCAGAAAATGGGTTCGATACCCTAGCTATCGAGGGTGAGTTCGATACTAGGAGTAACAAGGTTGAGTTCGATGGATCATGTATCGAACTCAAGCAATTCCGGCCACTTTTCTTTCTCCGACGAGTTTGCTTGATTAAGATTGGTGATTAGTGGGGTTCGATAGACTAGGTGTCGAACTCAAAGAAGATTAGTGGGGTTCGATAGTATAGGTGTCGACTTCTCTTGGGTTCGATACCCAGGGTCGAACCACCCATAAACCAAAATACTTCCAAAGCAAACCCAGAAACCATTTTTATCCCTTAAATTACACCATTTTGCCAAAACATTCTTCAAAGACTCCAAACAAACATACACCCTCTTGAATTTTCATACAGTAGAGGTTGGATCTGTACATCTTTCAAGATCCAACTAAACTGTAGTACCTGGGTTTTCTCTAACCAGCTCATTAAGATAATTCCTTAATTTACCATATTGTGAATAATATTCTCAATGTAGTCTTTGCAGTGCTGCTGCCTTTGCCCTAAAAGCTTTCATCCTTGAAATCTCAACCTCAAATTTTATTTGGAACTGGTCTTGAATAGCCTTGACTGGAATCTTAAGGTTTCTTCAATCTGGTCCATTAATTGTTGGGATAGAAAAGAGTATGTACAGAGTTGGTAGGCATTTATGGTCAACTACCAAAGTCTTGATCGACCATCAAAGTTTCTGAATTCTTCTGTTTTGAAATGTGTATTACCCATGGACATTGATACTTTTCAAGATCCTTTCTTTTACCCCTTCCACCAACATACTTTCTCAAAGGTTTTTTTGTCCTTTTGCTTCCTTTTAACCCTTAATTTCATTTTGTGTCCTTTCTTAGAATTAACTTTCACATTAGGTCCCTTACCTTTCACTTTGTGTCCTTTCTAAGATGCCTCTTCTTGAACATCTACTTCCTTTCCTTTCATTTTAGGTTCATTACAAGACCCCATTTCAACATTTGGTAAATCACTCCAACAAACTGCCCTCACCCTTTCCTTATCATCTTTAATAATCCTTAACTGCCTTCTAGTCTCAACATAATGTAATTTAATTAACTGTTTTGCCTCTTCTTTGTTACCAAAACACTGACCAACATAAAAATTGCTATTTGTTTCATTTTGATTTCTCACGAACTTTAACATATTTTTTCTTACACTAGACTCATCAATATCAGATGCATCCCCATTATGCAATTTATCATTATCCAGTACATTTAGATCCATCTCATCACCATCAGAGTTTCTTCATCAATGTTCAACTTGAAATCCCTCATGTCCACATCAACATCATCAATTTGCTTCTCACCCCCCTCAAAATCACTATCAGATTCATCATTAGTGTCTACATCCATCTCATCCTTATCTTCCATATCATCCTCATTATTCTGCACATTGTTGTCTTCTTGACTATGCTCAACAAAAAAATGGTCAAATTCATCTAAGTAATCTTAGAAATTATCCATTAATTGATGCATTTTGGGTTTAAAATAATCATCATCACCTAATTAAAACTTGTTCTTTAGCAACTGGTTCATTAGCAACTTGTTCATTAGCAACTGCTTTACTTGCAATGCTATCATCATGATTTGAATGTTGCATATTGTCATCAAAATGATATGATTGATGCAGATGGGTGTCATTTGAATGAACTAGTTGATTTTTAAAGGTATCATCATCACATGGTTTGAGTGTATCGTTATCATCAAGACATGGTTCATTCCAAATCAACATTAGCCTAGCCCTTTGTTGTTCTTGATTTGAGTAATAAACTTAAAAGCCTCATCAATAATTTCTTCAATTCTACATTTGGTTTGAGAGCAACGATATGTGTGAACAGTAGTTTCATGCAACTCAGTATATACATGCATAAGCTTATGATCACTTGTGTGTTTGCAAAATCCAATAACATCTAAGTCACTACCTAGGGCTAAAAGACCAAAATCTAAATCGTCATTTGGAATCCGATAATGGTAATACCTATGTATGTCATCATCATAACCCAGCTCCTTCATGATGACATCTAATATGTGAACACACATCCTCTCTGAATCAATTAAATCAATCAAAGCTGCCTTACCATCTAAATACCTTTGTCTGGGAATCTACTAAAGTAACCACCATGATATAGCTTAATAGAAAATAGGGTAGGGTAACTGCAAAATTTAAATTTCAACAATTAGCACATTGGGGTGGGTTTTTGAAGCTCCAACTCAAATATATCATTGCATTATTAAAAGAAAATTACCATAAATGTCTTCCAAATCAGATTGACTCATCCCTGGTTTTCGAAAGCACCATTTTGCAGTAATCGTGGAAGTTTTTGAAGCTTGAAATTGGGTTTTTTTAACAGAATTTTGAAAGAGATAAAGATGAAGCAATTTTTGATCTGAGGGCTTAATATTAGTTAAAAAGACGAAAAAGGACATCACGTGCAAAGTTCGTGAGCCCAACTAACGTTGGAAATTAACGGAGTTAAGATTAAAGGACACAACCAATCCACAATTTTCAAATAAATGACACTCTTAATAATTTTTGAATTTAAAGGAAAATATCAAGAAGTTGAGTATTTTTTAAAACACATAATCAGTAATTTTGTCTAAAATATATAAGAAGACATCAATATATTTGAAAAAGAAAATTATATATGCATATCATATATACGTGTTATATATGATATTTTCAAGCAATCAAGTGGTTGCATGTGGTATCTGTCCAAAGAGATAATTAAAGTGCTCAAAAAAGGATCGTACTGTTGGATTTTTTTATTAACATATAATTTTTTAACATTATATATCGTAAAACTTTTAACCAATATGGGACGTGAAAACTGGGCAAAGCCTAGTGGTACAACAATTTTTCTATATAAACCATGCTATGAACCACATTATCATGCACACCAAACTCCTCAACGTCATGGCTTCTCTTTCAGCATCACCACCACCCACGGCTGCCGGAACCACCGCAAAAACCTACTCTTCTTCTTTCACCACCACCTATCCCACCGTCTCATCTTGGCCATTATTCTCAAAAACCTCCAAAAAATGCGTCATTAACTCACTGTCACTGAAACACATAGTCTCTTGCAATGCCGGTAACAACCTTGATCGCCGGAATGTTCTTCTCGGTCTTGGTGGTCTCGCCGGAGCTGTGAACCTTACTTCGGTTCCTTCTGTCATGGCTGCACCACTAGCTGCGCCGGATATCTCAAAATGCGGGACTAACCCGCTATCCGGGTTCAAGCCCGGTGAGAGTACTCCGACCGGCGGCGACTGTTGTCCGCCGGACTCGAGTCAGATCATGGACTTCAAGTTTCCGGCGAACCAGAGGTTTAAGGTGAGACCTGCTGCTCATTTACTCAGTCCTAAATACATTGCTAAGTTTAACGAAGCGATCAAACGTATGAAAGAATTACCGGAGAGTGATCCTCGTAACTTTCTGCAACAAGCTCATATTCATTGTGCTTACTGCAATGGCGCTTACACTCAATCTTCAAGTGGGTTTCCAGATATTGAAATCCAGATTCATAACTCATGGTTGTTTTTCCCGTTTCACCGATGGTATCTTTATTTTTACGAGAGAATCATGGGGAGTTTGATTGATGATCCCAGTTTTGCTTTACCGTTCTGGAATTGGGACACACCTGCCGGAATGACGATCCCGAAGTACTTCAACGACCCGAAATTGGCACTTTTTGACCCGAAAAGAAATCAAGCTCATTTGAAAGCAGTCGTCGATTTGGGTTACAACGGGAAAGATACCGACGCAACTGATATCGAGAAAGTGAAAAACAATCTTGCGATCATGTACCGCCAGATGGTGACCAACGCGACAGATCCGACGGCATTCTTCGGCGGTGAGTACCGTGCCGGAAAAGAACCAATTTCCGGTGGTGGGTCAGTCGAACAAAGCCCTCACACACCGGTTCACCGGTGGGTTGGTGATCCAAGACAAACAAACGGTGAAAATCTTGGAAATTTCTACTCAGCGGGACGAGACACGTTGTTTTATTGTCATCATTCCAACGTTGATCGAATGTGGTCGTTGTGGAAAATGTTGGGAGGTAAACACAAAGACATCACCGATTCTGATTGGCTCAACACATCGTTTGTGTTCTATGATGAAAACAAGAATCTTGTTAGAGTTTACGTTAAAGATTGTTTGCTAACAAGCCAACTTGGGTACGATTACCAAAGAGTCGACGTACCATGGCTAAAAAGCAAACCGGTCCCACGTGCATCTAGATCACAAATCACCAAAAAAGTCGCCGGAAAAGTGAAAAAGACCGAGGATGTAACATTCCCGGTGAAACTCAACAAGACTCTGAAGGTTTTGGTTCCAAGACCAAAGAAATCAAGAAGCAAAAAAGAAAAGGAGGAGAAAGAAGAGCTTTTGATCATTCAGGGAATCACTTACGACAGTGAGAAATACGTGAAATTTGACGTGTATGTGAATGACGAAGACGATGATGATGAAACTGCACCGGATCAGACTGAATTCGCCGGAAGTTTCGCACAGTTGCCACACAAACATAAAGGTAAGACGTCGAGCAAGACCAACTTCCGTGCCGGATTGACGGAGCTCCTGGATGAATTGGATGCCGACGATGATGAAAATGTTTTGGTGTCGGTGGTTCCGAGATCTGGGTCTGAAGACATCACCATTGATGCAATCAAGATCATCTACGCTTAAGGTCTAGATTTGACGACATCCAAATGGGTTTAATAATTATGTTGCTTGATGATATGATCTTGCTGGTTTCGTTAACTATGGTTATTAGTAGTATTATATTAGTTTGATCCTTGATTAGTGACCAAGGTTTGTATCTGTCTCCAATAAGGTAGTTTGGGTTTAAGTCCGAGGTTGTCATGCATGCATGTCTCGGATCTAAATAATTAAGTCATGGTTGTTGTGTGTAATATGGGGTTTTAACTTTAGCCCCTGGTCAAGTTATTTATGGTACTTAGTCTTAAGTATTTGTTTCGGTCGCCTATTTATAATGTTTTATGCGAATTAAAAATTTGGCTAAATTTCCATCAAAACCATGATTACAAATGCAAATGGTGGTTTACTCTATCTATGACTTCCTTTATACAAAGTTTGTCCTCTAGAAATGATGCATATAAATAATTCTATAACAGATTGGGTCAGGGCCAGCTAACGATTTAGTGGCTTCAAATTTTTTGACTACGTACAAAACCCAACCGAATCTGAAATCGTATTATCCCAGGTGAATATATTTAATAACTCAAACAAGCTTGACTTTTATATATTTTGAATAACCGAAATAAACTAGTTTTTATTTGTGTTGAATTCAGATACCCGACCCAAGTAAGCAAGTTTTATGTCTACCCGAAACATGACACAAATCTAAAATAATATTTACCCAATAACCCAAATAAGATTTTGGACGGTTTTTTTCAGTTTTTGGATACGATTTGTTTCGGTCGCCTAAATTAGAGGAGACGGAGTGGGCCAGCTTGGGAAGGCTCCGGGAAAGTGATGTGACGTCCGGGGAAAAGTGGGAACACGACTCCCCCCCAACTTTCGGGGTGGGAAAAAGTGGGGATTTCTCGCCAGATTTCACTGAAGGAAATGAGAAGAAAAGGGGGGGAGATGAGGAAGTGGGAAGAAGTGGGGAAAAGTGGGACGACACCGTGTAAAATGTGAAAAAGTGAGGAAACCCGGGAAAAGCTGATGTGGCGCTGACGTGGAAGCGGGAAAAAGTAGAGAAGGGTGGGACGACTCCGTCTCCTCTCATAAACTAAACCCTAGAGTTAAACTGAAAAATTAAACCTTAAAATTAAGTTAAACGTACATTAAAAGTTAAGCCTTAAAAACTAACTATATATCTTAAAGTTAACTCTAAAGGTAAAACCCAAAATATAAACCTTTTAGCTAAATTTTATAGCTAAAACCTAAAACCAAATTCAACCATTGTTAATTATAAGGTTATAACACTCTCTCTACTACGTCGCACTGACGCGTCATCACTCACACCCTATTACACCACAACCATTGCGCATAGTCTTATAGTTACTAATCCTATAACTTGCAACAAAAGTTAATGTTTAGAATGAAAATTCTATTGTTAATTATTTAGAGATTTATAATTTTATTTCTGAATAAATTTTGTAACCAATAAAGGTAAAACAATTTTTTATTTCATTATTACATGTAGTTACATAGTATAGATAGATCTAATCTTATTTTAAAAAGCTACTGTTATGACAACCTTTTATTTTTTTATTTATATAATTTGTTAGTTATTTCTAGAATTAAAATGTGTTGACTCGAATCCTTCTAACACTATGATATTATCATCTGTATGAAATGGTTGGAAAAGAGACATAAACATAAGATTCTTCTATTGTTGCTTAATATCAATTTTAATTAATGTATGAAGTTTGTTCTTTTTTCCGGATATGAGTTCAATTGGAGTTCGAGTTCGTTTGAGTCGGTTTATGATTTTTTAAATCTCTCTTAACCTTCTTATAATAAGTCTCCTATTTTAAATAATCTTACCCTATGTTTATAGGTTGTTCCAATCATACAGTCAATTATGTTCTTCATATTTTTTGTTTATATGATGTTCAATTATCATTTTCGGAATAACTAAATACATTGGCATGTTATAGCAATCAGCACAAACTTCTACGGTGTAAGTTAACTAATTGCATTTTGGAGTTAATCTTATTATCATGATCCTGCATTAGCATGTTGCTGCATTTTATTAAGGGTTATTGGATTATAATACTCCCAACTATCATCATTTTGCCGGTAATACTCATAACTTTAATATTGTCTTTCAGCACTTCAAACTTTCAACTTATTTTCCTCTAACACTCCAAGCCAAAAAATACGTTGATGCAAAACTAAAAGATAAGCTCTTTTCAATTAGTTCGGGAGTGGGAGAGGAAAACAAGTTGAAAGTTGGGAGTACTGAGAGACAATATGAAAGTTGGGAGTATTGCCGGCCAAATGATGATACTTTGAAGTATTAAAATCAATAACCCTTTTATTAAACTGAATTTGTGTCTGTTCTGATTGGTACATAGAATTCTTCAGTGGCGGATCTAGGAGAATTATTCAGGGGTATCCAAAAAAAATATTATCACATACATTCAAGTTAATAAAAAACAACACTAAATAGAGTTCAAAAAATATCTAATAGATCTCTCCTGTTCGACATTTCATTGCTTGAAATTGAGCCTTTACATCTTCTTCTGTTACCTTACCAAATGTATCCTTTCGACCACACAAATTCGAGCACTGTTCAAATAATCATCACCCATTCGATTGCGTAAATCTGTCTTAACAAACTTCAATTTATAAAAGCATCTTTCAACGGTTGCGGTTGCAACCGGTAGAACCAACGTCAGTTTTAATACCCGATAAACCAAAGGAAACAAAAGATGTTTTCCGGTTTTCACTAAAAGATGAGCAAGTTTACTGTTTACGTACTTTTTATTCTAACTTTAAAATGATGATAAATAAGTATCTAAAATCATGACAAATAACTATGGAATATTATTGTACGATTAGCGACACAAAGAGTAGGTACGAACAAACTTGTCTTTTAGTCGGTGTTAATCCAGACCCCCGTTGCTTTTATTCAGCTGTTCACGCAAGAGTACCATAGTCATTCTACAACACCCACTTATATATATATGAAAATATTAAGTAAGTGACCGATTCGACCCGTGTAAAGAGCCTCTTACACAAAATATAAAATAAGACTGTAAATTAGATAACGAAGCGATTCAGTCCTTCCCTGGTCCCCGTGTAAACGCAAGAGATATGTTTAACATTGGGTATGTATTTTTTTGTTTACTTAGTAAACACTCCAAACTATTTATGAACAAATTCCTATCCAACTTTGACACAGAAAATTAATCCATCAAAAGTTGCTTGTAGGGAGATCCAGTAACAGGATCTTATATGTTTTCTTAAATCATATGCTATTATAAATCGATTTTATTAAATAAATAATATTTTTTGGGAAAGACAAATGTGAATTTTGTATGATCTTTCTTCTTTTTCTTTTTTTTCTAAAAAAAAATTTATATCCCTTGTGGTTTAACTATGTTATAATCTGTGTACGTGTAGTTTCCAAGTGAGATCGCACGTCAATTTGACGACCAGTTGGATGTATTGAAGATAAATAATAATTTGGAAGTCTTCATCGAATCTAAGTACCTTGCTTTAAAAAAATAGAGTATATCCTAAGCGTTATATAGACATGCATGCATACACACCTTTGCCCATGTGTATCATGCGTATAGGGGGGTTTGTTGTGGAATACCAAGAAAATAGAAAGGGAGAAGTCATACAAAAAAAAACATTTTTCGTTGAACTATTATAATTACAATACAACAAAAATCATAAAGTGTTAAAATATGTTAAATACTCGGGAAATCAAGAAGCAAAAAGGAAAAGGAAGAAACCCAACTGTTACCATTCAATTATAACTAAACTGTCATGTTGTTTCAAGTTGGAGTAGTGTAACATGGTATACGGGTCCAATGTCTGTTGAACTTTGCCTTTTGAGCGACGTGATTGATGCCGTCAACTACATGAGCCCGGCACACGGGTAGGACTCGCGAACCCACCTAGGCGTTTCATGCACTACAAATTCTGATTTTTCCCGACTACATTTTTCTCGACAACAAAAGTCGTCGGGTTTACCTCACTTTCCCGACAATAAGTCGTCGGGATAGGTTGGACTCGATTTCTTTGACTGACATATCCAGATGGCGTCAGTTGATTAGTGAGTGAAACCAAACAACTTTGAAAAGGTGTTTCTCGACAACATATTGTCGGCATAGCTTAAAAAGATTTTGATTTTTTTTTCAATTACCTAACAGCAGAATAAAAAATAAAAAAATTATGGTTTTCTTTCCCCACAACATATTGTTGGGATTGATAATATGGTTTTTCTTTTTATTTTTTTATTATTCTGTAAACAAAAATAAAAAATTATTTAAAATAAAACTTTGACTATTTCCGACAACAAATTGTCGCTATAGACTTTCTTTTAATATATATCATATATATGACTACAAGAATCATTCAAAAATAATTTGAGTTTTCCCGACAACATGTTGTCGGGAATACCCAAATATTCTGTTATTATTAGTTTATGCAGTATAAGTAAAATGTATGTATGTTGTTATGTATGCTTGTGTATAAATGTATGTACGTTGTGTTAAAATGTATGTATGTGTGATGTATGTATGTATGTATAGTAAAACCTATGTATGTATGTATGTATGTATAGTAAAACCTATGTATATATGTATGTATGTATGTGTGTGTGTGTATGTATGTATGTATGTATGTATGTATGTATGTATAGGTGTATGTATGTATGTATGTATGTATGTATGTATGTATGTATGCATGTATGTATGTATGTGTGTATGTATGTATGTATGTATGTATCTTTGTATGTTGGTAAGCATGTTTAATTTATCACATTCATCATTTTCACCAAATCACATATTTATCATAAAATCATACAATCATAATCTATTCATTTACATATAATTGATCTACTAGTATCAACTGTACATGTTCATTCAAACAAGTGTCTTAAATCAATTTATAAAACCTCATTTGTTAGTGCTGCACTTTCTGTGAAGCAGTCGTTCAAAAAGCAGATCACCTTAATCGGAGATACAGTTGATTTTATACAAGGTGCAAACAACTTGCTGAAGTTTTCTACTTTGCTACTTTAATAACCCATTTAGACCATCTTACCATTTGTTTCAGCTTTTCATGTTCATATATGAAATGTATTACATTCAACAAGCTTTACAAGCGTATAAGACACATTTTCTCATGATTTTTCTATAACTTTATACGCAATTAACAAAAACAGGACAATAAACTTTCCATCAGCAACTAATTCCACTTTGGTTCAAGCATTTCTACAAATACTTGGTGTGCATAAGACATCTAATTCATTATCAATCATATAACTGGTGTGCATAAGACTTCTAATTCATTATCAATCATCAAACTGGTGGAGCTATCACTAATCACCGATCAGGAATAAAGGAGCAATCACGCGTTTGTTTTAATTCACGCTAGGTGCGGTGCCCGGTCCAGATAAAAAAATGACTTTGGATTAACCTAAAAGCCCAACACCAAGTGTATAAAGCCTAAATAACCTATGAATTTTTTTATAAATTGAAGACCTATTATTTTGGGGGCCCTAGGCTCGTGCCTATAATACCTGGCCCATTGGGCCGCCCCTGGTAACATGTATATATAACTCCTTTTCAGAATAGAGGTATAGATTTTTCTTTGTCATGACTAATCGTAATGGGGCGTGGGGAGGGGAGGAAGGGGGCGTGAACGTGAAGGGGAGCGTGGGGAGCCTTCCCGTGATGGCAGCAATGGCATGATGGCAGATTTGTGCAATTTTTTATTTTTCAACCAATTAGATTATACCAGTCCACCCTCCTATTTTTTACTCATCACTCTCACCCTCACTCACCCATTACACCATAAACCATCATAAGGTTATAACACTCTCTCTACTACGTGGCACTGACGCGTCATCACTCACACCCCATTACACCACAACCATTGCGCATAGTCTTATAGTTACTAATCCTATAACTTGCAACAAAAGTTAATGTTTAGAATGA
>WOUH02000002.1:7452047-7463062 GCA_009936405.2 Stevia rebaudiana | reverse complement strand
GTATTGGCCAATAATAATCCCACCTGAAAATATCACTGTCAGCGGTCCCACCTTTTACTTTTTGTTTGAATAATGGTCTCACCGTTAAAAACCCTAAAACCGTTGAGAAGTTACAAAAATGAGTTTTAAAAAAATTAAATTGCATATTTGGTCCCCGTGGTTTAATCGTTTTGCATGTTTAGTCCTAAAACTTTCAAAATTGCAAACATAGTCCAAACTTTTGTAAGAGGGTTGTAGTCCCCACCGCTAAACCAAGTTAATTTATAACAAAGAGAATACCATAACTATTGTTGAATATATAATAAAACTGAGGTTGCAACAATAATTACAAGATTGAATGTTCAACGAGGCTAAGATCTGAATTGGAAGCTATGATCGATTCGAAAAAGATGAATCTTTGTATGAGCTTAGAAATGGAAGCAACTCGTACGTAAACAGCAAATAGTGTAACCTTAGATATTCAACTCGAAGAAGATTTAATTATTTTTTAGAAAATTAAATGAAAAATAACATATAAATTGACGAATATACTCTCACTTAACTCTAAAAACTAACTAGGTTTAAGGGTCGGGACTAAACATTTCCCTCTTAGAAATGTTTGAACTGTGTTTGCAACTTTAAAAATTTGGAGGCTAAACATGTAAAATGAGCAAACCACGGGGGACGAAATTTGCAAATTTCTCTAAAATTATTTTTCAAAACTCATTTTTGTGGTTTCAATTTTAACTCTGTGTCTTGGCCGTCAATTCTTTTTTCTGGTAAGCAATACAGTAAAAGATGCTTATACCCCATGGTTGCAATTGCATTTTCGGTCCATACTCAATCTTCTTCTTCAAAGATTATTAGCCATGTTATGCCATCACAAGCCAGGGGCGTACTCATGAAAGTCAACTGATACTCATGAAATTTTGTTTCTATATGTTAGTTATGTGACGTGTTCTTGACCGACCCCCAAAAAATTTTGTCAACGACCCCCATGAAATTTTATAACGACCACGGCCTAGAAAAGACTTTAATTTGAAAGTCTAAAAATCAAAATTTTACAAATAGAAACTTATTTTAATTCAAAAATGGTTTAACTAAAACCCGAAACTTATAATAAAGCCCAATTTCAATTGGTCCATTAACAATATAACCCAATAGAACAATACCTGATAATCTATTAACCTATTTTATAAAGCTGAAAACTAACTCGTTAACCGAACGTCCGAACTCAATTATGACCTGTTACCATTTATAATTTCCGGAATTAGAATTCATTGCCATCTATAGATGATGTAATTACTAGGTTTCAAAGAAACAAAAATATGTAGAAGACAACTCTATGTACATTTTCTTCTTATAATGCATTTTACTTTTATTTTGTATTTGGTTTATAGTTGATTTTTTTGCGACCCGACCCGTCCCAGTTTGAACCGGTTTGAAAAATAATAATTTAGTGTAAGAAAACCGACCACAAAAAATGTACGACCCCCATGAAATAAAAAACATGAGTCCGCCACTATCACCAACTCATACGCTCTCTACTATTTCTCTCAAATCTTTAAGGGAAAATCTAGCACCATAAAAAATTCCAAAATCTCTTCACCCTTCCTCCACAACCTCAAATCCTCAATCACACACCAGCTCTACCACCGTCACTAACTAATTGTTGGCTACTACATATTTAGATAATTAGAACCCAATTGGTCGCGCTCAAATTGTCATTGGAACCATCAATTCTTTCTGCTTTACTATCGGCTCCGCAAACCAAATTTTGAACCTGCTAGCTAAACCCGTAAGGACACCTGCACTAGTAACTGCTAGAAAACAGGAGATAGACACCATGATTGCTAGAAACCGTAGTGAAACTCCTAAAACTGACGACTTTATACGACTATGATCTACTCCCTTCTTTTTCCGCAACGGCCCAGATTCACTTTGACAACGGTTGGGAGACCGTCGTCACTCGTCAATATATATATCAATTAAAAGAACACATTGAAAGACATCGACAAGTATGCCTTATTCAACTCACTATAGTAAAATCAACAAAATTAAAACGGACGACAAAACCTTCACCACCAATAAACATAATAAAAGAAAAAACAGAAACTAATTTTCTTGAGCTTGTGATCTTTCACAGGTTTCTACGATGTAAATGTTTTTTTTTTTTGTCTATTTGCATGAGATTATTCAGTTTAGTCCTTTAACTAATTTTCTTGCCATTTTATTATTATTATTAGTTTGCAAAATATTGAGATATGCGTCTTTTAAGCCCACCTATGTTTATTTTTTCTACGTTAATTTGCACCGCGTGCTCTACACGGGCAGCTTTGTCCGCTTACTTTAAATAAATAAGAACATTAAAACTCACAAGCTACTTTAACACTAACATTAAAAAATTGCAAATATCTTTATCTCTCATCTCTTTTCATCGTCAAATCACAACGTGGTCAAAATACCAATACCTTTATTAATATAAAATTTTTACTTAAATATAATTAAATTAAAGGAAAATTTGCTAAAATAATTATTTATGACAACTTTTTTACAAAAAAAGAACATGAGATCTGGATGCTAAAACCAAAAAGCGGTTGATAGAAACGCGCTGGCTAATTTCAAAAAGCATCGCCTAAAAAATAAAAGCGATGCCTAAATTTTAAAAACCTCCCGCTGTCTTTAATGACTACTAGACTATAATTTTAATTTTTAGACGGGAACATTTGGTGTCATGTGCCAATAGAGAGAGCTCGTAGGCCTTATTCTGCATATCAAAGAGCGTCTTAATTCCCCATTCATCTGAAATAGTATTGGTTGTGGAAAGATAATGTTCCTGAATATGGACATGCTTTTACAAAAACACGTGTCAATATATGGGTTGGTGACATGATTTTTAAAGGTAAAAAAACGAAATGATAGGTGGTAAAACATGAGTGAGTGTTTACCAGATTTTAGTCTACACTTTTTTGGGTTTTATCCTTTAGATTTCATGTTTATTTTTGTAAAAAGATGGTCAAACATGATTATATTGACAATTTTTCCTTAAATCAATAGTGTTTTTATATATACATAAAATATAAAAGCTTTTCAATATCTCTTTATTTACATCCATTTTCAACCAATCTTTATTATATAAAAAGGTTATTTACACAAATTTTATAAACAAAATTTGAATGCTCTTAAAGTGAGGTATTTGCTTGAAGTCATCAACGTACTCATATATCTTATAAGCTAGGCTAGAGTATGAGAATAATGAGAAATAGAGTGTCATAGTTCTACCATGTAAGAATAAAAAGACGAATAAGACATCGCGACTTCTGATGGTTGATTAACGTTTGATGTTCTAATTTAGTTGTTTCAATTATAATTGAGTAGTTTCAAATGCTTTTTTAAAAAGTGAATAATTGATACATGTATGTCATATTTTTTTTTTTTATGTTGTGCCGTGAGAGGGTGCTTACTACAAAAAGTGGTGTGCTCAAAACGGACGATCCGAAGAATACACCGCTCATTCCTGTCTCTCTCTAGAACCTTCCTGTTCAGGTTCATGAATTTCTTTTCCTCTTTATCTGTCTGCAACTTAACGAAAATTGGTATTTTGTCATTAAAGAATCAAATGATATGTTCTTTTTTGTAGTGTTTTCGACAGTTTTTAACTGATATAATCTCCCAACGGACGATCTTTGAGTTGGATTCGATGAATTAGATTACCTATCTCTAGACTCTCAATCAGGTAATCTGTTCCTTGTTTGCTGTAATTGGATTGTTTTAGTACTTTTATACAACCTTTTCTCAAGTCAAATTTTGATCGATAAAATTTACAGAAACAACCCCCTTTTCAGGGATCGATTCGATCGATTCATGGCTGTTGTTGAGAATAATCAATTGGAACAAAACGATGTTGATAAGTCGTCAATTGATCAGCATCAGGTTTCCGATCAACAACCGATTACTGTAAACGGCAGTATTTCAAACAATCAGCATCCGATAGCGATGAATCGCGTTGATCATCACGAGGAAGAAATGAGGGATTTGGCAGAAATGCTGTCGAAATTGAATCCAATGGCTGCAGAATTTGTGCCATCAAACAGCGTACCACCATCTCCGACTGCTACTTTCGGTTATGCTGCCGTCAACAACTTCCTGCTTCAAGCTAACAACTTATTCACCAATTCTAACTTTGCTAAACGAGTATACCATCATCATCCTTACTCCTTAGTTTCATTTCCCCTGATTTGATTGATTTGTATATGAATCTTTATGCTTTTGATGCTGATTTTTGTGACGATTTTGATGATTATGGCTAGAATAAGAGTAATTATGGTCATGGTAAACGAAGAATGAATAGTCGAACTAGCATGGCACAAAGAGAAGATGTTATAAAGAGGACTGTTTATGTGTCTGATATTGATCATCAGGTAAATAAATTATTATCTGACATCATTTTAGACAAAGGTTTTATCTTTATTTACTCTTTTTGTTCATCTAATTTAGGTAACTGAAGAACAACTTGCAGCCCTTTTTATCAATTGTGGACAGGTAACTGAAAGTTTCTAAAATCGGTTGTAATATGCATATTGTTTTGCTTGTAATCAATCATTGCTTTATTTTTTATTAATTATTTTATTTTTTTCACTCAATAGGTTGTGGATTGCCGTGTATGTGGTGACCCAAATTCGGTTCTTCGATTCGCCTTTATAGAGTTCACAGATGAGGGTATTTAACTATTTCATTATACAATTTTTAGTAAAATAATTTATTTAATTTTTGAATGGCATAACATATTCATATAATGTTGTTGCAGAAGGTGCAAGGAACGCGTTAAGTCTAGGTGGAACTATGCTTGGATATTATCCAGTTAAAATACTACCTTCAAAAACCGCAATCGCGCCTGTAAATCCTACTTTTTTGCCTCGGGTATAATTCTTTCACGCGTGTTTGTGACTTGTGAAGCTAGCATACGCGCTTTTGCTGATGTGGATATCATTTTTATCTTGTTTAAGTCTGAAGATGAAAGAGAAATGTGTGCAAGAACTATCTATTGTACTAATATTGATAAAAAGGTAGTTAAAAACTTTATGTTCTATTATAAATTTTTAATCCCACTTCTAGTACAAGAACATATAATAATTAATGAGGTTTATTGTATTTGAACCAGGTTACTCAGGCAGATGTTAGACTCTTTTTTGAATCGCTTTGTGGCGAGGTTTGTGATTCTTTACCAGATTAATATTCAGCAAAAGCGGTTACTTGTTAAATACATATTGTTAAATACATATTAATAAATAAATTTTTTATTTATAGGTTTACCGCTTAAGGTTACTTGGAGACTATCATCATCCAACTCGTATTGCGTTTGTGGAGTTCGTGATGGTCGTATTTCTAAGCTGACATTTTACTTCAAATATATGCATTCATTTAGTTTACATATGAAAATGGAAAAGGGGGCATGATTTTAAAAATATGCTAAACATTTTTATTTTCTTTAATTTAGTAGTATTAATATATATTTACAGGCAGAGAGTGCAATTGCAGCCTTGAACTGTAGTGGTGCGGTATTGGGATCATATCCAATAAGGTATGTGATACTGTTTATTCAACTTGATTACCTTTATATCATTTTTTTGCTGACATGTTTACTGTATTGTAGAAGCTGTCAGGCGCTAGTTGAACTGTCAAGTACCAACCGGGGATTAATCGGATTAGAATTTTATATGTAATTATTTCAAAACTATATCCACTAAAAACACAATTTTGGCAAAATACAGTACAAAAAAAGTTCGATACAAAAAAATAAAAAAACTAGTCCAAAAAAATACCAGTACAAACTTTTCTTGTAATGTATTTTTTTTTTAATTGTATTTTTGTACTAGATTTTCTTTTTATGTTTTTAGATATACTCGTGTTTTATTTGATTGTGTCCCCATATATATGCACAAAAAAAATTATATATAATTTTTCAAAATAGGTATAATTTTTTATACACTTCAAAGATTTAACCAATTTTGACTGAGGAGACCAAAAAAGTTGTTAAAACCCGAAGGTAGTTAAAACCCAAAAAAATCAGCCTTTGAACGATTAGAACAACCCCCCCCCCCCCCCCCCCCCCCCGGGGGGGCAAACGAAAGCTAACATCATTAACATTTTACTAACGTAGCACAATGACATGGCAAGAATTTCTGACCTGGCATGATGACTTGACAAGAAGTTCTGACATGCATGATGACATGGCAAGAGTCAGCAAAATGCTAACAGTGTTAGATTATGTTAACGGGGAACTATCGGTTATAAATGATATGAAAATTGAGATGGTGAAAATTTCTTGAATTGTGATTATTACAAGCCAATAGGTAAAATTGAGATTATTAAAATTTAAAATCCAATTTGCAAGCTACTAAAACGTGCTCTTGTTTATTATTCTATGTTTATGTTTATAATAAGTTCAAAGAATTTCATTTCTGCCATGTGAGCAGAATCTTGGTTCGCTGTGCAGTGCTGTGTGCTTGTTTGTTCCATGGATCTTTCTGGAGATGCCAAGAATGGAGTCATGGAGCTTTCATCCCTTCGTGTTAACCCTCAATTCTCTATGTACATTTGCACTCAATTTGTCGGTTTTTCTTGTTATACAACATACAAGCGCGCTAACCATACGCGTTGCTGGGGTTGTTAAAGATTGGGTGGTGGTTTTGCTTTCAGCAATTCTTTTTGCTGACACAAAGCTTTCAATGATCAATATTGTCGGTTATGCTATAGGTAATTTTTTGTTTCAGTAATATTTATCAGGCAAGTTGGATTTTAAGAATTCAAACTATGACTCATTGGCTGATAATAAATTATAATAGTAGTTTGGCCAATGATAATTTCAACTTTCACTTTCATTACAAAACTGTATTTAAAAACCTACAGATGGAGCAAAAGGAGCTTGTGGGTTAACCCAACTCAATTTGTTTTCACTTTTCGACCCGTATAAATGATTGACCCGTTTCAACCCAAACTTGTGCCACTTGACGCCTCTATTTGGTTACTATATATAAAATGGTTTGATAGAAGTAAATTCTAAAATATTATTATTAATGCAGCCATTGCAGGTGTAGCTGCATACAATAACTACAAGTTAAAGAAGGAAGCATGTGTAGAAACTACCGAAAATTCTAAGCTTTCTACAACAGGAACCGCTGCTTCCCCGAAATCATATTCTGTTTAATAGATTTTAACTCACAAATATACGTACATGTTGCAAGTATTACAATCTTTACATACATATATATATGCAATTTATAAAAAACACGTCTAGGTGTTTTTTTATGTATATTAAAACTTTTATTCCTCGATTCCAAACTTCTTGCGCATGTATTGAACAAATCCTAAGATTTTTTGCAAGTCGGGAAGCGAGTTAGACACGCTTACTTTGTTTTGAATGCATCTTTTAGCCCACGCGATCAATTTCGGGCATTCTTGGTCAAAGTTGAAGTTTCCATAGGTTTCATAGGCTTGAAACCATGAGTAAAATGGGATTAATGATACATCAAGGTAGCCAAAACTTTCACCTCCAAAGTAAAGTTTGTCTCCAAGTTCTCCTTCAAGCAATTTCAAGCAATCCATGAACTCTTTTCTGGATGTTTCGTGTTCTTCGCCTTTTGTTGTGTACAAATTTCTCCCAATTTGGTATAGCTGCATGCATTTTCATATGTTACATGTTCTAGCATAAGAGAAAAAAATCTTAAATGTACTAGTAAAATTATAGCATAAACTTGGATCCGTTGATTCTAACGAGAGACCACAATTACCACCAGCAAGCATAACCTACGGCAGAAATTTTTTTCAAAATGGTATTTTGGGGTAAAAAATATAGAAAATAGTTATTCAAATTTAAAAAATGGGAAAAAGGAATACCACAATTCTTAATTGCGGTTTCTTAAGAAAACTTTTACTAGCCATTTGACCTTAGCACCGAAAACGCGATTCAGAATTGCGGTTTCAGTTATACATTGTTTTTTTAGTATTCAAAACCTTTTTTTTTTTAATCTTAACAACTATTTTCCAATTTATTCATTTTGAAAAAAAATTCACCTACCGCATTCAGGCATTGGTTTGGGTGTGAGGAAGAAACTAAAATATCTTTATTTTGATTTTAAAAATTCTTAATCAAAAGCTTTGCAACTATCATAAGCGAATCAACAAGAATTCAAACTTGAACAATCTTTAATAATAAAAGTAAACAAAATAACATACCTTCTTGTCAATGAAGTCAGCCCAAAACTTGGCACGAGTTTTGGCATAAGAATCAGACGGAAACAATGGCGATTCATCTTTCCAAACTTCATCGATATATTCAACGATGATGCTTGACTCGCAGATCGGGTTACCGTTATGGATCAGAACCGGGATTTGCTTATGAATTGGGTTCGAATCCAGTAGAAGCTGGCTCTTGTTCCTCAAATCTTCTTCTCTGTACTCGTAAGAAAGACCCTTTTCAGCAAGGGCGATTTTGACCCTCATACCATATATGCTTGTCCAATAATCTAGCAAGATTAATTGTTGCTGGTTAGCCATTGTTGAGTTCTTGGTGATGTTCACTGTATGTTTGCGTAAGTGACGATGGAGGTTGAGTGAGGTGGAGATGTGTGGATATGTGATGTGTGGGTGTGAATTCAGAAATCGGATCACCATGGTGTGATGTTTGTACTTTGTTCAGGAAACATTCTTTTATGTTACAACATAGGTGGTGTGGCCGGGTGAGTTTGAATGGGTTTTAAGGTGGTGTGGCCGGGTGAGTTTGAATGGGTTTTAATGACACGTAGACGTTACGTATGAGAGAGAGTAGCGGTGGAGCTTGAGCAAAAACCAAGCGAGGGTGAGAGGTCGGGACTCATAATTTTTTTTTCCTATAGCTATGTTTCGAGTCAGCGATTCTAATCAGGTAGAGTAGAGTTACACAATTAAAACTCAATTTTTTCATTCAAATTAAAAAATAAACAACTAAAATATTTTTTTAACAAACCTATTAAAAACGTAAATTTCACTAAAATATCAACATTAAATTAAATATTCATCAATACATAAAGATAACAAGATAATATTCGGTTATTTGATGTTAAAACCCCTCATAAAGTTCACCAAATAAAAAGAACGATTTTTATGGATTTAGAGTTTTGGTGGAGAATAAAAAATTGGAGCCTGTAGCTCATTAGCCGGAGATGATGGCAGCTTGGCTGGTCGCTTGGTCCTGTGGTCATCCAGTCGATGGTCGAATGTCGATCAACGCTAAGTGTTTTCTGAAAAATATTTCACGATTAGAAAAAAATATTTGTCGGCTCTCTCAGTTTTGTTCCTACGCAGTCCGTGCTTGATGCCTCCATCTTTGAATTACCCAATTAGGCTCATTATATGGTATTAATTACTTAACCCAATTAACACATTATATTCAAGTATTTAGCGCGTGTTGTTTAGCCTGATTTCTTAATAAATGTAAGTATTTTAGAGCGATGGCAAATGTAATATATGTATAAAAAATTTAAGCAGGAGCGAAATCATTACTTATAAAAAAATAAAACTGTCGGGTGAAAAATTAACATTACATGCAAAAAAACGACCAGGTCGGTCGCTCCTCGCGAGTCTTTCTAAGCTACGCCCATAAGAGAGTCACACTCACTTGATACGGAAAAACTATAACGGTGAGGTGGTGTATTGATGATCGGTCGAAACAAAAAAGATTGATTTTCGAGGCACTGACGTGCCTCCAACCATAACATGATGAGCAACGCCCAGATTTTAGGGACACAGGGCGGTGTAGGGTGTGGGTGGGGGTGCCACCTTAGACACCCACGTCCACTCAAGAGGCATGTCGCATACACTAACAATTATGTTATTATTACTTTTAAGAAAATTTAGTTTCTAATAATCCAAATTTTATAATTGATTCAAGTGAACACCACACTCTCCAACTAAATTCCATAAATAATTTAAAATTTACATTTTAAAATCATTCGAATTAATTCTTATCCAATTTTTTATTTACTCTTTTATTAAAAAAAATCAAATTTTGACTTTGCTTTTATTTAAAAATTCATCAACAAAATTAGTGATTTTGATTTTAAAAATTTTCTAATTAGTTTATAATATAATGTATAATTATTTATTATATTTTATATGAATCTATAACAAAGTTTGTTTACTGAAATATTTTAATTTTATCAATTTATTCAGTTGATACAACTTTCTTATTTTTATAACATTAATTTGATTTTTTATTTTTAATATGATAAAGTTATTTCAATTATGTAAATTTATCAAGCATAATAAAATTACAATATTCTTTTGAGCAAAGGTTCGAACTTCGAACACCCCGTCATATGCTGGGTATTGGACATAGAGGTCCAACAAACAACTCATGTTGGTCAATTTTATTGACCCGACCAGATCCGGTAATTTATTTACCTCGAGTCGATTCAAATTACTGGGATACGAAAACATATTCATCATTTCATCTCCTAAATTTTGTCAACACAGTTTTTGAATAATTTCACTCGACCCAAAACAGTTCGATAGTGATGCTGAGTTGTAATTTATCACAAAATGAAGAAACTATACTCAACGTCTCAAACCATTAAACGTAATACCACAAATATGTAAATACAATCAACCGATTAAATGTCGAAAAAGAAACACGAACACATATGAAAATACAACAAACAAAATTGTAATTTTGCAAGTGCAAAACTACAATCTTTTATTCCATTACAGAAAAAACACATCTAAGTATCTTTCCATTCCAAATGTTGCTTCAAGTTCTAGTCATCAATTCCATATCTCTTCCTCAATTGTTGAACAAACTCAAAGACTTTTGGTAACTCAGGAAGAGTGTTTGACACACTCGGATTCTCCCGAATGCATCGTTTAGCCCACGTGATAAACTTCGGGCACTCGCGCTCGACATTCAAGTTCCCAAAAGTTTCGTAAGCTTGAAACCATGAGTAAAATGGGATCAAACATACATCAACATACCCAAAACTTTCACCATTAAAGTAAGGTTT
>WOUH02000002.1:7427409-7440299 GCA_009936405.2 Stevia rebaudiana | reverse complement strand
AAGTTGAGTTTAACCCATGAATCTTGTTTAACTCATGTTTAAGTGTTTTGAGATTGTTAATAAGGTGTTTTGAGTGGTTCCTTACGTGGGGTTAGTAGGGAGAAGGCGAGAATCTTCGTGAAAACCCCGAAACCGTGAGCTTGTTCTTGCTTCTTTGTGTTCACCAATGCTACGACCGATTGATCTTGTGAAGGGGCTGAATGAGGATTTCGTGAGAGTGTATGGGAGGCTGTTAAGGGTTGAGTTCAGTTGGATAAATTGAAGGAGAAAGATGGACCGAATGAAATGGGTATTAGGTTCTAGTATTTTCTTTTGAAGACTAAAAAAATGTTGGTCAATGTTTCCTTTCTTTTTACCAGACACAAAGTCCCCTTTTAAGGGGTTTGAGTGTTGTTGTTTAAGAGCATGATTTGATTGGTGCATGGTGGGAAGAAAAGAAGAAAAAAAGTGACGGTTGGTGTGAGGTGGTTTATGGCATGTTGGTTAAATGGATATATTCACATGGTTCTTGTGATACTTCACTTTCAAGAGGAAGTCAAATGTCCATTTCCTTGCATATGTTACGTATGCATGTGTGTGTATATAATCCTTTTTTTTTTTTTAATTGTTTCAATAATTTGCAATGGGTATCATTTCGTGTGATTGGGTATTAATGGTTCGGGTTTTATTTGACGATTCGGTTTACAACAATTGACGGTAATAAAAGTTAAACACGTTGTAAGATAATACGATTTGGTAAAGTTTTACCTAAAATCTTGGGGTGTCACATGTATAATCTAACTTCAATAAATGATTTCAAATATGACACTTGTCAATACTATATTTTATTTATTTATTTATTTATTTATTATTTTATCTTAAGTTATAAAATAAATTTAAAATTTCAGAATCTTTCAATTTGTTATTATCTAATTAAGTATTTATCTTATATATTTAAAATAGTAAACTACACTTTTTATTCCCAAGGTTACCAATACTTAACAGTTTCAGTATACTGTTAACAGAAACCATCTCTAACGTTTGAAGTCTTTACAATCTCATTCCTAACATTTCAATTCTTAAATTGTTAGGTCCCTAACGTTTTAAGTGTTAAAAGTTTTCTTCCCTTCTTAACAATTTCCTGTTAAGGTTTTAATGACGAATATTGTAACTTGAAACGTTCGAGACGAAAACTTTTAAAAGCTGACTAAAACTGTTAAGCCTTACAAGTTTGAAAGACGAATACCGCAGTTATTTTATTTAAATTTTAAATTGTACTTTTCATTAATTTGTATAATTACAAACTAGATTAATGAAATTTATATTTACAAAGTTTATAACGAATACTTTTAAAACTCAAACCATAATTTATAGTCATAAAAGTATCAAACATTTATTTTTTATGAGTTATTAGTACATAGTATCTTAATATATATATAATGATTCAATTATAAAAATTTTAAATGTTTTATATAATTCCGATACACGGGTTTTACGCTAGTGTATATGATAAATAGCTTTGTAGTCTCGTGACATAAGTGACTACCGTGAATAAAAATGATATGATTTCAAAACATTGATATTTAATTCGGTAGTCAAAAATTGTTTCTTAAAAAAACAAATTAGCCAACCATCAAGAACTCCAATTTGTGTCACTAAACAACCTTTAAGTATATACATATCTAAACCTAATAAATTATTTCAAATAACGTCAAATGGTAACACCATAATTTTTCGATACTTTTATATTTTTATATTTTATCTTAAACTAGCTTAAAACGCGTATATTACACGGAGTTACATAATACAAGTTAAAAATTTTATCATTGTGTTGTTGCATATATAACAAATAAATTTGAGACTTATATGAATATAAATTATGGTTTGAGGTTTTAAAATTATTCAATAGAAACTTTTTAAACACAAATTCCATAAATTTAGTTGGTAATTATATAAATTAGATAAATATATATATTAAGAAGCAAAACAAATAAATTTGATACTTATATTAATATAAATTATGGTTTGAAGTTTTAAAATTATTCAGTAGGAACTTTTTAAAGACACATTCCATAAATATAGTTGGTAATTAGATAAATTAGATAAAAGTCAAATTAAAATTTTAAATAGAGTAAATTACGGTTTCGTCTAAGAAATTTTCAGGACTAAATAGTTTGAGACCACCCTTAACAGTTTTCGTCCCTAACGTTTCATGTCTTAACAATGTTCTTCATTAAACTATTAACGGAAAACTGTTAAGACTTGAAACGGTAGGGACGAAAACTGTTAAAACTTGAAACCTTATTGATGAAAATGTTAAGACTTAAAACATTAAGGACAAAAATTGTTAACACTTGAAACACTAGAGACACTTTCTATTAACGGTCGACTTAAACTGTTAAATATTGCAAAGTTTAAGGATAAAAATGATAGTTTACTCTTTTAAATATATAAGATAAATACTTAATATGATAATAACAAATTTGAATGATTTTGAAATTTAAATCTATTGTATAATTTAAGTTAAAATAAAAAATATATAAGAAAATAAAAAAATTGTGGTGTTGGCATATTACATTATTTGGAGTCATTTATTATAGTTAGATTATACAAAAGATTTAAGTTTAAAAATTATTTAAATTTATTATTATCAAATTAAGTATTTATTTATCTTATATATTTAAAAGAGTAAACTATACTTTTTATCCCCAAACTTTACAATACTTAAAAGTTTCAGTCCAGCGTTAACAAACTGTTGTTTCAAGTGTTAATAGTTTTTGTCCCTAACGTTTCAAGTCCTAAATTTTTGTCCCTAAGGTTACAAGTGTCCCTAATGTTTCAAGTCTTAACAATTTTCTGTTATGGGATTAATTACAAAACTGTTAAGACATAAAACGTTAAGGACGAAAAATGTTAAGGGTGGTCTCGAACTATTAAACCTTGTATAATTACCAACTATTATTTAAGAAATTTGTAAATAAAAAGTTTATACTGAATAATTTAAAACATCAAACCATAATTTAAAGCTATATAAGTGTTAAATATTTATTTGCTTTGAATGTTAATTAATTTATGCAATGATTTAATAATAAAAATTTTAAGTGGTATTATGTAACTTGTGTAATAGACGGGTTTAAGCTAGTGTGTGTGAATAGGAAAACACAAATTAATGACATGTATACATGGTGTAAAGGGTATAAAAGTCAAAATAAATAAAACAAGGATGTACATGCAACTCACATGTCAATTTCATATTTCTTTAAAAAATGTTCATAACTTTTTGATACCTTAATACTTTTTTTATAAAAATTACAGTATAAAATCAAAGGTTTTTTTTTTTTTTTTTTTTTTTTTTTTTTTTTTTTTTTTTTTTTCTAACAAATATAATATTGATATATTTCTTTAAAAAAAAAATCAACTTAAACTGGGCGCTCGTGATTTTATGGGTTTTATGATGCTTTTTTTTCTTGTAGTCATTGAACTTAACATTTTTATGGTGTTTTTTTATAAGTTCATGAAACTACATACTATAAAAACATCATAAAAATGCCCAGTAAAAACACTCAGTAAAAAAAGGTCATAAAACTGTTAGTTAAACCCAACAGTCAAAATACCATAAAACTGTAAAGTTAAAACACAATGAAGAAAAATAATGTAATTCAGTCGAAAAAACCATAAAACTTCCCGGTTACAATCGAAAAACATCATAAAACTGTCGAATTAAAAAAAACATAGTCGAAAAACACCATAGAATACATGGTTAAGAAACACAGTCGAAAAAATCAATAAAAACGCAAAATTGCGAGCAACACCTGTTTTGCCATTTTTTTCCCAAAATTTATATATCAATATAATACTAATTGAAAAGATAAAAAAAATGCTCAATTTTATAATGTAATTTTTTTTTTTGAAATAATGACATATAAAAAAGGTATGAACGATTTAAAAAAAGGTGACATTAAAATGTGACTTCTATGTACAACTTTTGATTAGATTTTCTTATTATGCACTTTTAGTAGTTTTAAAATTAAAATTATTTTAAAAAAATGACACTTACGAATCTCAATACTCAAATATCATGATCTAATGGATTCTTTTAAGATATTAATTTTTTTTTCCTATTTAAAGTAAGCACCAAAATATATATATAAAACTACGCATTTACCACAATTAAAGACTTGATATGCATGAGGTTGAAGCTGGCTTCATTGTCTCCACTAAATTCCAACAGTGAATCCAACATATCACCAAACATCGGAAGTTTCGCTTCTCGATGCTTTAATCTCTCACTTACGTAACCTTCTATCACTTCATTCATCCACTCGTAAGCCACCTTAGCCTTACGTCGTATGTTCTGCGGGTCCAACGATTTCAGCACCGGAAATATGTCTGCCATGTTAACCTTCCCCAACACTTCCATCAACGTCTCAACCGCCGTCTTGAACCCCGTGATATTGTTAGACTCGTAGCTCGTTACGTTCCGTGAAAGAATCGTGTTCGATATCTCGTTGAGTGCTACTGAAAATGCCAGTTTTCCGATGTCCACCGCCACCTTCTTCCGCCCCGATTGCCGTATTATCTCCAACGTTTCATCCACCACGGTTTCGCGGAGGTCGCTGAGGGTGTCGAGCTTCTGATGGTTGGTGACGTATAAGCTAACCGCTTTTCTCATGGCTCTCCATGTTTTGTTTGGTGGAATCCAAAGGATGGCAGCTTCGAGGTTGTAAATGGCGGTTGCAACGTGCGGAATGGGGCGGCTGGAGCAAGACTCAGCTTTGCGTTGGAGGATTTCACGGGCTGCATCGGGTGTTGATGCAACCACACTCGTGATGCTGCCGGTTCGGATGGTCATAAACGGACCGTATTTCTGCGCGAGCTTGGCGAGGGATTCGTGGGGTTTGGATCCGAGTTCAAGGAAATTTCCGATGATAGGCAAGCCCATGGGTCGGGGGGAGTTTAGTTTTCCGGTAATGGTTGATGCCATGATGGATGAAGATTAAGATGATGGAGATGAGAATAAGAAATACAAGCTCCATTTATTATTTGTGTTTCTTAATTTCTTGTTTGTGGAGTTGCCGACTTGGTGTACATATATAGGACCATTGGAATATCAAGTAATAATCGAGCCACATGATCATAACAATAAGACTTCATTAAAAAAAGGAAATTAAAATGTGCATGATGTTAATTAGGTGCTCCTAACTAAATGATTATAGTTAAGTTCTACATGAAACGAACTTGTAACGTAGATATACAATGTGTAAGTTTATTTTAGCTAGAATTAAAGCAATATATTAAGGAATAAAATAAATATATTTATCGCACGAGTACTGTATTGGTGTTAGGGTTTGTATAAGACTCAATTAACTCACAAAATATTTATGTTAATTTGGTGTGATGGAATTACTCTTGATGGTTCTCACTAAAACACTTAAACAATTTGCATGTAAATAAAGAACACACAGAGATCCAACAGGCTTAAGCATATTTCTCTCAAATGTTCTAAGTACAAAGTTACAAGCATGAAAACATATTACAAGTGAGATCATTTATACTCAAAGTTGCTGGCAGGCATTACATGATAAACTATACTAGTAATGGAAACTGTCTTTATTGTCACAGCCCAACCTTTGGAAAATTATACGTTGAGGTATGAGATGATTGTTGATAGCTCGTGTTACTACTTTAAGCTTCATAGTTTAATCAACCAAATTCAATATCTCATACTCAAACACAAAACAAATCGTCTCAACAAGTACATTTAAACATAAATAAACTTAACATAGTTTTGATTTCATTAGTCGAGGTCCAATCCACATGCACCCTAAGTGTAGCTTCACTTGTATCACCAAAACTGCATTACCTTTAATATGTATGAAAAACGTGAACTAAAAAGTTATTGAGTAGACATAGATGGATATTTGTACATAGCATAAGAAAATTGCAATTCATTCATATGTCGTGTGAATGAAACTAAGTTCGCATGTAGCAACACGCAGATATGATCAAACCCTAGATGACTACCTGACCATCGGAATTATAATTTACTGGACGCGACAGGATTAGATTTCAGCTTCAACCCTCCCAACACCCCCCCCCCCCCCACCCCGGGTTAGATTCAAAAGACAAGTGGGTGGGGGTGAGCACGGTTCGGTTCGGTTATTGCATAAAACCGTAACCAAAATATTCGGTTATTAGTTTTTAATAACCGTTCAGTTTCGGTTTTTCGGTTTTTGGTTATATTTTCGGTTTTTTATATATTATTTTATTTTTTTGTTTTTTTTAAGTAATAAAACGTAAAAAATGCAAACGCATAGACTATTAATACATAATTAATAAAGTGATTTATGAAAAGATATAAATCAATAGTGGCGAAACATATTTCGCCTTTGTAAATTAAACCGTTTTCAACAATTTAACATACTTAATGATAAAAGTTGATGCATGAATATACTAGTATAATTACAAAACATATAAGAACTATCTAATTATAATATAAAAATCTTTAAGAGATTAGTCTATTCAGTAAGTACTATAAAGCAAATAAAAATACTAATATATATACATAAACGCATATTAAATTTATATAAACACTATTATATTTATAAAAAAAATTATTAAAATTAGGTGATTCGGTTCAGTTCGGTTCGGTTCGGTTATTTCGGTTTTTGAAAAAGGAATAACCGAAACGGAACCGAATGTTTCGGTTTCGGTTTTTTTGGTTCGGTTTTCTTTTGGTTTTTTGTTCGGTTCGGTTTTTTCGGTTCGATTATTTCGGTTAATTCAGTTATGGTTCGGTTAATTCGTTCTTTTGCTCACACCCCTAAGTAACACAAGATATAACAGGGTTGCTTGTAACACCTCATGCACTAGTACAAATTCGTTTTTTTAAGACGGTTAAATACATTTTAATCGCCTTAAAAGATGTCGTCTCAAAAAATAGTTTTTCATATTATGCATTTTATATAGCGGGTGAAAGAACCGTCTCAAATAAAGAAAACATTTTTAAGGCGGTTAAAATGGTTTTAACCGCCTTAAAAAATGCTTTCTTCATTTGAGGTGGTTCTTTCACCCACCATATAAAATGCATAATATGAAAACTATTTTTTGAGACGACATTTATTAAGGCGGTTAAAATAGATTTAACCGCCTTAAAAAAATGAATTTGTACTAGTGATGATTAGCTCATATAGTATCACACATTAGAGTAAGGTAGGGGCGGAGGTAGTGCCTATTTCATCTACCATCACTTAAACTAATCTGATTTGTCACCTTACAAATAGTTTTACTTAAAAATTTGGTGGTATCGCCACTCCCATCTCCCTCTCCTTTCCCTCTAACCTCACACGGGTACACAAAGCCGCACCTTACCCACAATGGTGGTGGCAGTATTGCCGCGCGGGTAGAGTCATCCCCGGATATAAACCCATGGCACTCCCACCAGCCTAATACGGTGAAAAACGCCTAATGTTATCTATTTAGGTTTTTATAGAAACAATAAAATAGGGTTGGTTATGTCTACTTAACCTGAAAACAACTATTTTTAAATTCTTCATATTTAAAGAATTTTTTTAGCTGTGATTCTAAAATATATCTTTAAATGATGATTCAAGTTTCTAAATAAAGTAACCTAAGAATTTATAAACATTTTTAGCAAACCTTATTCGAGCTTAAACTTGATTTTGATTATTTTTTAACCAATTTTACAATTTGGTTGACATTATATTTAAAGTATATTATAGATAAGTAGATTTAAAAGTTGTTATTTATGAAAAATACCGGTTTAAAATGATCAGATTCGATTTGAATGAGCACACACTAATCAATTGCTTCTTTTAAGGATTATAATTCTTGTTACACATAACCTTAGTTTAGCGGGGCTATGCCACAATTACACAAAACCTATATAACATATATGTTTTGACGAGTATAATTAATTACTTGTAACTTAAGAAAAAACCTTATATGAGAGATTAGAGAAAATATTTTTAATTATAAAAAAAAGTTGAAGAAAAGAATGAATAGAGTCGACGGAGGCGTTTCTACCGGTGGTACACCACTTCTAGCACAGCAGAGGCAGATTGATAGAACATAGAAAATCCTCCAATAATTAATGAAATGCTTCATTATTAATTAATAACTACTCATTAACTTGTCCTTAAATAATTAAAAATCAACGGTCCCATGTGATGGGTCCTGATTAACCCCATTTAGTTTGTGGGATCCCCTCGTAAAACTGTCTGCCACGTGGTCAACATCGGACCCATACAGTCGCATTTTCAAGTTAGTTATAAATTGACAAGAAAACATATAATATATATTATTCTTTCCATCGCAAGATTTTTGCATTTTTCCTTCCAAGTATATTGAGACATACAAATCTGTTTGTATATTTTTTTTATGTTTTCGCTTTGCAAACCTAAAATAGCATGTAGTGATAAAACTAATCCTGTTAATTTTTCATAAGCCCCTAAATAATAGTATAACCTCGACCATCATGTGTTAGTCAAGATATTAAAAAATAATAGGTTGTGGGTTCTAACCTCAACCATGATGAAAAAGGTATGCCTTTAAAAAATAAGAAATAAAAAAAAAATCATCTTTGTAACAACCTTTATTTAGTTTGAAATATAATAGTAAAGTAACATTTTTAAGTCTTAACTGAAAAGTTTTATAATTCAAGAGTACATCACATCTTAAAAAACTAGAATGTTAAATTCAATATTAACTATAAACGGCTACATTTATGTACACGTCGGAACTGAATCACTCCTCAACCCAATAGCATACTAAACAACTTTAATTTGAGTTTTTTTTTTTTTTTTTAATTGTTTTGGAATCAGAATTGAAAATATGTATTGAGTTTTATAAAAATATTGATAAATTTATATGAGATTAAACTAATTCTTTAGCATTAGTAATTTGATTGACAATCACTTAAAAGGTAATTCATATGAAGTAATAATCCCTAATTTTTTAGAAGCAAAATGGGTAATGGGCAAGACACTCTATCGAACATGTATAGCTTGGAGAAAGAAAAAAATTGTCTTATTTCTGATCGAATAACAGAGGAAAGAATTATATGACAATGGCGGCGCGCATTATCCTTTGCAACCAGAGGCCGTATCTCAGAGAATTCTTGGTGAGCAAATAATTTTGCTCATATTCTCATTCGATGTAGTTTAGGCTTGTAAGGTTTAGGACATGGTTCTCAATTGGTGCAAAGCTCCCTAGGAACTCTTTTTCAGGGTATAAGACATCCTTCGGATACAAAATAATTGGCCTTACCAAAAAGGCTATAAGAAACTTAATTCTCCACGGAATCTTACGGAAAGCCCGAAACAAGAAAACGTTCAAGAATAGGAATTTACAAGCGAAAGAGACTGCGGGAATATTAAAGCAATGTCATTTTTATGGATAAAAAATAGAAGAATAAAATTGAGGAATTTAGATTGAAAATCTTGGTGTGATTTTTAATTTTTGTCTCTTGTAATCTAACACGTTGCTAGCCTTTAATTCTAATATAATTTTCAGCTTGGCAGTTAAAAAAAAAGATATGAACTAAATTATGTTTAGAATAAACATTTCATTTATTTCTAACAGAATGAATATATTTTAATCATAAACGATTCACCCATTAATGCTTTGCCTAGAGAGTTAATTTTAAATAATTTTGTGAAATAAAACCACTTCAGCCATGGGCACGTGATGGAGTTATTTGCATTATTTTTATGTACTTATTTATTTTCCAAACCCACTATCTCACTCAATTATAAATCGATGATTGAACTTTAGATAGAAAATTATTATTATATGATGATCAAGCTCTCAGGTTGTTAATCTTTTCAGTAACACCTACGTTTCGAATATACCAATTTATTAGTTGGTCGTCTTGATCCACCTCCCCCAGAGCTTGGTTTTCTATTTTTATGATCCAATATCAGTGACTTATGACATGTTCTACTTTGTGAAAGCATAAATCGGAACCCAAAATGAATAGGAACTTATTTTTCTATCTTATTGAATAATTTACTGATTTACGATACATTCCGATTTATAAACCGATGAACATGTTGGACTGATCTTGCAAAGCTAGGAGTTAATTTGTTATTTTTTTATTTTTAGTTAATTAGGTCGTTTCAAATTAGATTATGATTAACAAAGTTATTCTAGGATGATTTTTTCTTGTTGGTCAATTTTAGTTTAATATAAATAGATGGCTAGTGTCATTGTAATTGGTGTCACGGTTTATTAATTCAAAAGTTTTGTGTTCGTATTATTATTTTGTTTCAAATTGGGGGCATCAGAGTCTTGGCCAACAAGTAAAAACAACTTAACCTACTTAATTCTATGATTCTAGGAGGGAAGCTTACTAAAAAAAAAACCCTAGCTTTGTAAGCAACTAAGCACGACTCGTTTTAGCTTCGTACTTACAAAAAACAAAATTAAAACTAATAATTACTCTCCTAATCTTGTGAGTGTGATACCATTGAGAGCCCTATTCTCAAAAACCTCAAATTTGTTACGGCTTTTGTGAGAATATACCGGCTCGTTGCAAATCCCTACTTACATGCTTCACTTTGATTTGTCTCTTTCAATGCATTCTCAAATGTAATGCGTATCAATGTGGCTACATCTCATGAGAAGATCATATTCTTCATAAGAGCTATAGCTCATATTGTTTACTTTTAGAATCACTTTATCTTCCTTTCCTCGGGTATCTTTGACAGTAGACTATGAAGTCACAATGCTTAATTGGCACGCGACAAATGTATCTAATTGGCACGCGACAAATGTATCTGTCATGAATTCTGCCTCACAAGATGATAATTCGACTATTTCTTGTTTTTGGAAAATCACGTGATTGGTGCAATTCCATAATGAAATACAACCCCGTTTGTACTTTCCCATCATAAAGTTATCACTGATTTTGTATACTATATCCTTTCATCTATTGCATTAAGTACACCAAAATTTTGGTTCCTTTAATATATCGTACCACTTGTTCCACAGCTTGAACATGTATTTGAATATTAACCGAATAATATATCCCACTAGACAACCAATGATCTCTTGGCCTAGTGGTTAAGAGGGAGGTGAGAAGCAAAGTTTCTATTTAAGGTCCTGGATTCAAATCCAGGCAAGGGGTGGAATTAATACTAACTTGGTGATACTAACATTCTAACTACTAACATTTGTCGTTCAAAAAAAAATATCCCACTAGATAACTCAGGTTATGTCGAGAGTGTATCAAATATCTTAAATATCAAATATCTTAAATACTCGATGATCATTCAATCCATTATACATCGAGTAGAATTGCATTACTAAAATCCCGCTTATTTTAAGAATTTTATTAGCATACGTTGTTTGCATGATTGCAATTCCTTTCTTACTTTTCGTAACTTCAATGCCAAATGTTATAATGTAATAACCGTAGACCGTTCATCTTAAAGAGAGATTGTATCTCCTTCTTGAACATGACTATATCATCCACTCTCTCGCCGATAACAATTCAATCATCCACATATCAATAATTATAGGATTATTGTCTACTAATTTTGTTGTTTAAACCACTTATTCATTGCTGTTTCTATTTGATTGAATTAATATTTAATGGTTTACAATACATTCCTATTTATAAACCTATGAACCTTGGCCAGCAAGTAAAAACAACTAACCTGACTCGAACCATGATTCCATGGAAAAGCTTACTCAAAAACGAAAAACCTATAGCTTTGTAAATACGATTCAGTTTAACCTCCACGACTTACAAAATACAAGATTAGAACTAACAGTTTGTATTTTGTTGTGATCATTTTTTATTTTTCATGGTTAGTTCAATTTTAAGTTGGTGTCGCTTTTTGCTATAGTTTGATTTTATATTAATTCTAAGAGTAACAATTCATTCGGTACAATTTTTTATTTTAAAAATATGATTTCATGCAAATAATAACATACTTCTAAAGTTCATTTATCTATAACTAGATTTTCGACCAATTTTTAGTGTAGAGGAACATTACAATCGTCTTAATTGCACGTCCTACTTTGCTATTCATCCTACCTCATTTTGTAAATAATTATAAACGTTTAATGCTGTTCAATATAAAACATACATAACAAAAATTAACCTATAACTGTAAATAGGTAAATTTAAATCGTTGCCTCAATATAGTTGGATCTTATATTCTATTCACTTAAGTCAAAAAGTTGACTTTGTAGGGTAAATAAATAATATTGGTATAAAATGTGCCCCGTTGACATATATAATATCTGAGAGCATATATTCCCAGTAGTCATAAACACATCAAAAAAGAACATGGCACGATATATGTTCGAATGATGCATGAGGGTGACATGTGATATTGTGGCTATTGTGGCTCAATTATAACTATATAAAATTTGGCCCACATAAATAGTACAATGATTTGTTTATTAGTTGGGCCCTGTCTTTATAATGTGGGCTCTTTCATTGCGACTCTTTGTCACATTGTTAACTTGTTATAAACCTATAATGATTTGACATTATTAATAAATTAGTTTTTTTTTAAACATCACGTTTAATTGGTATGTGGTGTGACATCAAATAAGTAATTTTATACGAGTAGCAGCGTAAGAAGGTAAAATTCAAGATCAGCTATGTATAACAATTTTTTAAAACATGTGTCAAAATTTAGTTAAATGTATATATATCGCTATTATATAATCACTCTTGATATATTATAGGTAAATTCAACTGAAGGATAAAAGATTTATTTTAAAAGAATATTCCTATGAGATATTCAATACATCATCTTATTTATATATATATATATATATATATATATATATATATATATACACACACATTTATGTACATCTACATTGTGTAAGTCAGTGTATATATATTAGGTACTAATGTTGTAAAAGTC
>WOUH02000002.1:7410982-7425359 GCA_009936405.2 Stevia rebaudiana | reverse complement strand
AAGTTTATATTTAAAAAGTTTTTATTAAATAATTTTAAAATCTTAAAGCATAATTTATAGTTATAAACGTGTCAAACTTTTATTTTTTGAGTGTTTACAACGTAGTAACTTAATATATATATATATATATATATATGCAATGATTCAATAAAAAGTTTTAAGTGTTGGCTATGTAATCCCGTGTAATACACGGGTTTTAAACTAGTTCTAAATAATCTTCATTTTTTTTTTTATTTCCCTAAGAAAAACACATAATGTAATTCAAAAAAATGATACGACTGGCCCAAGGTAATTCATAATTAAATTATTTGAATACATTTAAACCACATTGACCAAAAAGTTACTATAAATCTGTTATTCATGGAACTCAATTATATATTCAAATTACATCACGCATAAAAGTTTAGAACATAATTTGTGTGGCTTGGCAACTCCTAACCAATCATTATTTAGTTACCAACATGGATATTAAAATGAATAATAATGTTAAGATTCCCAATCATAGAGCTATCAAAACAATTATTTAAGACCCACACCCACCCCACCCCACCTCACCCCCAACCTGTTTGCAGTTATGTTAGTTGCACTTATCTATGACTATGTTATTAAAATCTGAATTTTTTTTCTAGTATCGGTATTATTTACTAATGTGTATAATTCAAACATGTTACATGTAGGACTGTAGGAGTAGGATGACCATGTTTCAATTTGCATTATTTTAACTTGGCCAAAATAATGCATAATCTAACAAAATATATATATACATTTAATTTCACGTATCTACTAGAGTTTACTAATGTGTATAATTTAAACATGTTACAACTTTAGTTTTTATTTTCTTTTAATTGGGCTTGTAACTATGGGCTTACACACTATGAAGTATATTAGCACATGCTTAATGAAATAATTTTTAATTAAACAAATAAAAACAGGATGCACTATATCGTTATCTATTTGTACACCAAAGTAACTGAAAATCATAGTATCAACTATATTTTCCAAAAGTGATGAACAAAATCCAAATAAAATATGATGAACAAAAGTGACATACGAACTAAATCCAAATAAAAAATACATTAAACCAACCGAAACATTCTTAAAACTTTGAATGTTAGTTCGGTTCTTGTTTCAAACCACCTGTGAAACAGTTATAAAAAACTAAAATTAACATCAACCAAAACAAGTATTGATTCAATCCACCCAAACTATCTACATCTAAAATCAATCCCTATATAATTTAAAACATCAATATCCAAACATACATTCAAATTCCTCATTTCCCAATATTCCATCTTCTTTCTTTTTCCATACAATTTTGTTGCTTTGTTCTTCTTCCATTTGCAACATTTCTATGACCCAAACGCGCTCTTGAACCGATTGAAACCCTGACCCGATCAACTGCTACATTCAACCCGACGAATCTCCGTATCTGATAAGGCTGCAAAGGTGATTTCAATTGGTTTTTCTTCGTTTTTCTTTTGGGACTAGTGTCTAAAACTAACGGGTCCATACAACCCGCGGGTTGACCCGAATTTTCATTATCACTTTCTATTGATGGTAATGGTGACACAAATCTTGGTGTTATTGTGGTAGTTGGTAAAGGGATCAAAGAGTTTCTTCTTGGTAATACGGATCTCACCGGGACCCGTTGAGAACTCGTGCAAATGGAAGCACGACCCGTTTGTTTTGGAATCGTGAACGTTTTAGAAAAAGGCAAATTCGGGTTGTTTTCTTTTTCATTTTCATTTTCTTTTTCGTTTTCTATGTTGTCGTCAAGATTGACCAAATCTTTTGCAGGTGGAAATGGCGATGGTAATTTGTAGGTGTTTTTGGGAATATGTGGTGGTTGTTGAATGATGTTTGATTGGTTTTCTTTGCTTTCTTCATTGGTTTTTTGGGTGACTAACGGTTTTGAAGCTAACGGTTTTCTTGAAAATGGGTCATCTTGCAGTTGTTTCATTTGTTGTTCGGCGATTTTTGTGTCAACATGTTGTCGCGCTAGCTTTCTCTCTACCAAAAGTTGTGATTCCAATTCTTTAACCTAAACAAACAAGAATAAGTTTATGATCTTGATCATAGTCAAACCATTGTTGTTGATAATTATTAAAACAAGAATTACATACCTTATCTTGCAAGATCTTGTTTTTCAACTCTTTTTCTTTAATTTTCAAGTCTAAACCATGAAATTTATCCTCCATTTTCTTGATTTGTAGATCTTTATTCTTCATCTCATGCTTGTACCTCTCAGCCTAACAAGAACATAAAAAAAAAACATAAAAAAATTAATTGCATTTGATTTTTTAAAACTCAGATGACATCAAAATTTGATAATTAATTAATTAATTAATTACCATTTGTTTATATTTTAAAACTTCTGAGCTTTCAATTTGCTTTTTTGCAGGTCCCAATTCTATTCCTCTAACTCTGCTTGCAAAGTTTAGGGAGCAAAGCGATTCGCTTAAATCATTCTCATTAGGACTAATCTGCACAAACATTAATGTCTTCGAGTCTCCACCTAAACATATCATCAATTGATTAAAAAAATAAGTTAAAAAAAATTAAATTTTTGAAAGTATCTTGATTCTTGATTGTACCTAGAGAATCTTGAAGCAAATGAGTGAGCTTTGAGTTTCTGCAAAAAGATTATGAATTTATAAAATAAAAAATATAAATTGATTAAAAAGATTTAAACTTGCAGCCTAAAAAGCGCGTGAAATTTGAATTTGAAATACCTAAAGGGGATATGTGGGCTTTTGGTTGCTAATGCAGAAATAACATCTCCAAGTGCCGAAAGCGATCGGTTAATATTTTGAGTTTCTTTGAGTCGTTCGCCTTGAACCTCGGTTTTAGCCACGCGTTCACTTCCGGCTAAATCAACTAACCATAACTTGCTCCGCGTGCATTCTCCACTCACCAAGTTTTCCCCTTTAACCATCACACAATGTATACTGCAAAAAAAAAACGTGGTAAAATGGGTGGGTCGACCCGAATGGACCCAATTACAAGGAACCGTTTAAAAATCAAGAAACGGTTCAAGAAAGTAATATTGGGTCAAGAAAACAAGAACCATGAACTCACCAGTGTGATCGGCTACTATGCTCGTTAGCATTGGTTGACCCAACCGCCCTTGAACCGCTTCCGGTTTTCAAAACCTCCCAAACTTGACCCATGTTGGTCACTTCAGCCTCAACCAATCCTGGAACATGGTGCAAACCTTCACCAACTTGCCTAATTCCAAGCCTACATAAAAATAATAATTTAAGGTCAAAATAGTCAAATTTTGGGTCTATATGAGGCTGATATGTTCACGAACTGTTCGGTTATGTTCGTATGTGTTCGTTTATTTATGTTCGTTTGTGTTCATTTAACACTCTATTTTTATTATTATTTTCAAATAATATATAAATATCATTAATATATCAGCATTTCATATGTCACTTATGTTCGTTTGAGTATTTATATTGTTAGTTATTTGTGTTCATTTATGTTTGTTCGTTTGTTTACGTTCGTTCATGTTCATTTATGCTTGTGAACTGTTCGTTTATCTTATTAACGAACAAACAAGAACATGTCCATTTCCATAATAAACGAACACGAACACAAAATTTGTGTCCGTTTAGGTGTTCGTGTTCAGGTTTGTGTTTGGTTAAAGTAAAATGAACGAACACGAACATGTCTTTGTTTGTGTTCGTTCGGTTCGTTTACAGGCCAACCAACAACAAAAAGATTGTCTCACGTTTATTAAAACACACGCGATATAAAGAATATATGTCTACCAATATTTAGGGTCTGTAGGAGGCTGATATGTTGTCGCACGCTTATTAAAACCAATAGTTTATCAAACACACGCGATATAAAGATAATATGACTACCTTTTTGCAGCAACTCCTGGTTGTGAACTTGGAAGTAGTAGATCGCGAATCTGCTCATTATAAACCTCCAAAACACTTACAGATATTTCATACCGGATTTGATTCTTACGTTCATTAATCACACGAAATAATTCTTCAAGAGTTCTGAAATTAACTCCTCGGTTTTCATTTGTTCCCTCCATTGTAAAAGTTTTTCCAGTTCCGGTTTGTCCATATGCAAATATGCACACATTGTATCCATCAAGAACTGATGTTGCAAACGATGACGTCTCCTCAAAAACATCAACTATATAAAGATTCATGTTAGACAAAAATATTAAACATCAAAACATATACATTTTTTTATTTAATTAAATGTTAATTACCTTGGTTTGCTTCGGGGCTAAAAACTGAATCGAATTTAAAGTTCTTTTTAAATGCAATATTTGATTTTACTTTAAGTTCACCATCTTTTGCAGCTTCAAAATCAAATGACATTGAAGCACCTTCAGCAATCTCTTCTGAGTTCAAAGGTCTACAACGACAAAATACCCGAATATTCCCTGCAATATTAAATACGAAATATTATATTTGACCCGTTTTTTTTTAAATAATATGTTGTTATAGAACTACTGAATTAGAATTGAAATCTAACCTTTTAATTCTTGGATCTTGTTATATAATTCTTTCCTTTCTTTAGCTCCTTCATTGAATCTGACCTTAAGATCTTCATGTTGTGTAACTTGTTCATTAACTATCAAATGAAAATCATGATTTATATTATTATGTACATTCTTTAAATTGATATTAACCTGATGGATTATAATTAAAACCAAATGTAAAGAAATGTTTACATCTTGATTGAATGATAAAACTCATGTCATTCATATCAGCAGCATGTTTTTTGTAAACCTCTGCCTCTTCAAGTAGCTTGATTTGATCCATTTTCATGATCTGTATTCAGGGAAAAAAAAAAGTATTATCTTTTTTTATTTGTGTAAAAATAAAAAATAAAAACTTTATAGTGAATTAGCATGATGCTTTGTACCTTAAGTTTCCTTGAAATGTCTCTTAAGGATGAAAACCATTTACTCTTTTCTTTCACTTGACCCTCAACTGCAAAAGCTGTCAACAACAAAAAATCAAATTAATTTCTATACAAATTCAGAAATTTTTGTAACCGATTTTAAAATATTATTAATACCCAGTGATGTGCATTGATTTATACAAATTCAGAAATTTTTGTAACCGATTTTAAAAAATTATTAATACCCAATGATCCAACACACATTTGATTTATACAAATTCAGAAATTTTTGTAACCGATTTTTAAAAAATATAAATGAATAATTACCTAGTGATCCAACATGCATTGATTTTCTCATCAACTCATTTTGAAGTTCTCTTAAAGACTTCAAAGCTTCTTCACATTCTTTACTTTTACATTCATTTTCCCTCTTCATTATCTCCAATTCTCTCTTTGCTTTCACCAACTCATCACACTCTTCATCAATTTCCTGCAAAATAAAAAAAACAATATTTTAAAACTGAATTTTTGGATGAAAAAGAACTCTGGTATCACACGGTTTTTTTTTAGTTAAAGTTATATAAAATAATTGTGAAAAAAATATTACTTTATTAGCTAATGAGAGGAGCTCAAATGAAGCTTCTAAACTACCAAGATCTTCATCTTTATTAATTGGAGTGTGATTGCAATCATTCAATTTGGATCCATCGGTAATACCGTTTTCGAATGATAGCTCCAATGACAACTGTTTTAATAATTTGGGTGAATCTTCATATGTTCGGTTAGGGATATCAGGCGATTCGGAGCATGTAACTAAATCGGGTGAAGTTAAAGAAAACCCTAGCTTGGATTGACCTATAGATCAAGAAAATTATAATAATGTCAATCTAATGATTAATTTTATCAATCTTGAAAGTTGAAAATGTACAAAAGTGGATAACTGGTGTACTTTTTGTCACATTCTCGTCTTCGTTCTCCAGAACATCTTCAGCCCCAATTGCTTCTGAGATTGAATTCTTCCATGTGATTTCTAGATCAAGAAAGCAAGAACCAAGTACAAAAGATTTAATTTTTTACAAGAAAATAACAAATATAGTGATCAATGCTTGAAATTTTAGTACCTTTTTTCACAATTCTTTCAGAAAAAACATCTTCAGGCCCAGTTACTTCCGAACTTGAATTTCCCCAAATAATTTCTATATTGACAAAACAAAACAAAACAAACCCTAATTAGTATTAACAATTAAGTTTCTTCCAAGAAAACAGATTTAAATCATAGTAATTAAATTCATAAATCTTGAAAATGGAAATTAAGTTAGAAAATTTTGAACCATTTTTCACATTTCTGTCATCAAGAACATCTTCAGTCCCAGTTGCACCTGAGTTTGAATTCCTCCAAGAAATTCCTATTTCAAGAAAACAAACCCTAATTAGAACAAAAATAATTACTTTCTTCAGAGATTTAATTAAACAAGACGAAAATTGGTGCTTTGTTCACATTCTCACCATCAAGAACATCATTTCCAATTGGATCCATACAATCTTTAGCACTAACTGCTTCATGGGGTAGATTTTGCAAAATAGTTTCTATTTCAAGAGACCAGATCGACTAATTTAGTTCAAAATATAAAACAAAATATTAAAAAAAAAATCCCCAATTCAAGATCTAGAATACTCAAAAACGAAAACCTAATCTTGATACCTTCAATCTTGTTAAAACACAGATCATCAGATCTAGCCATTACAGAAGTATCAGGTGCTGGAGATCACAAGACGCAAATCAGTACAAAAACGCACAAACCCTAATTGACATACCGAAACATCAACACACAAGATCTTGATTATCAGCCTAATTAAGTGAGAAAAACATACTATGAGATCGGATTTCGCGGTTCGATTGGTGTTGATATTGCAATTGCAGCCAGGAAACATCAGTGATTAGAAGTGGGTCAAATCGATTATCTTCCATTAACAAACAGAGGGAAGATTTATTTTAAACTTTGAATCAAAAAGGGTCAACTGCAGTTTTATTGAAAGAAGAGAAAGTAGTGTGAGAAATGGATGCTTTCGGTTTTTCCCCAATATTTTTTGGTGTGTTTGTGAGTGAGATGCGATGATTCGTTTGGAAATGATGATGATTTCACTTTCTGCCGTTATGCGTGAGATACAGAAGACCGTTGGGTATTTGAAATTTTAAAACTTTCAACCCGGTTCAAGATTTATAAATGGAAGGATGGGGCAAAAGTTGCAAGTAATGAATGTGTCAAAGAACCAAAATCATTGAATTGATTTCATCCATCTTATAGATAACTTTACTCCAAAAAAAAATCATCCCACTTTTCCCCATCGTCGATCTTTTTTTTTTTTTTTTTTAACAACAAATTTATTTATCAAAATCACTCAACCTTGCACTGCCAATCAGCACCAGATGAGCTTTCTCACTTTTTCTCAGTTTTCCTCATTTTTCACGTTATCGTCCCATTTTTTCCCACTTTTACACCTCATCACAATTAAATATAAATAACATTCAAATATTAAAAAAATTACAACTAAAAATAAAAAAATACTAGTCTGAAAGATCACAACCCCACTTTTCGGCGATCTCATGTTTACGGTCTAGGATCACTCGTAGCTTCGATCATTTGAAATTAGAATGATCACTAGTAAAAATTGCAATATCTTTATCCTTTTGGGCCTCGTCCATTGCCTTTTCTTTTTTTCTTAGAATGTTTAGGCGTAGCTCTTTTTCGTTTTTTATTAATTGAGCCTTTTCGTTGCACAATTTGGCTCTTTGTTCGATATCCGCTATCAAAACCATGTTGAAATCATCAAGTCGTTTGATGAAATCGTCGTGAGAAGAGGATGACGCGGACGATCTTTTGCCCTTTCTAATTGGGCGCTAGGGTTCAAACAAGACGCGGTTGCCTTCCATTCCGTCCTCATCCGCGTCGAGGTCCAAGGGGAGGTCGGCGTTTGAACTACCGACGGCTTCAGTAGACATGGCCCTTTTTGGTGTGGGTTGTGATCCAACACCCGGTTTTGGAATAGGCGCCCAATTAGGACTATACCGAACCGCTCGCTATACGGCAAAGTGACTAAAACCTTTGGCTTTGTATGTGTTTTGGAAGTCAAGCAACGCGCGGGAAATAACATCTTCATCATTTTCACCACTTTTACGGTTATTATTCGCTTGATGGTAGAAGCCGTTAAATTTTTTCAATTCGGAATTCAAATCTTTCCACTTTGAATAAATTTGATCAAGGGTACGAGATGTGTCCTAAATAAATGTCGCGTTGCGGTAAATAATTCTAAAAAGAAAGTATACCAGTTTGTAAAAACCGTCGCGTTTCATTTGGTTACCCAGTTGGTTATTTTGGGAATGGATTAAAAAGCCGTACATAAGGCGACTCTTCAGTAGGAGCCTTTTGTTTGTTTTGGTGGTGGTGGTGGTGGGTCGTTTCTCGGTTCGCTAGAATCGGAATCATCTACTTCACGATAATCTTAAAAATAAAAAATAAAAATATTAACATTGAACAAATAATAACAAAGTGAACAAATTTAAAAAAAATAATAACCTTGAACATTGTGCGGTGGGGGAGGTTGGTTGAAAATTGGAAACGTTTGATTAGCGAATTGTTGGAATGATGGATCAAATTGTTGAAACGCGTTTTGAAACTGTTGGTGATCGAAAGATTGGTTACATGAGTAATTTTGTGGGTTGAAATAGGGAGATGAAGGTTGGGGGTGATAACCGGAAGGTTGGAATGATTGATTTTGGGGTATTTGTACCACTACAACAATCGCGGCTTATGCAGACAACAAAAAGGAGACTTTTCCCGACAACACGTTGTCGGCAAAGGTTTTCCCGACAACATGTTGTCGGCACTAGTGTCATCGACTAAGTGTTAACGGGATCAGGTGATTAATCGGGAAATCCGTTGTCAGTATATGTACCACCAATCCCGACAACTTGTTGTCGGCAAAGGTGGATATTATTTTCTTTAAAAAAAAAGATTAAACAATAATACATGACGAGCAGGAAAAAAAATATATTTATCTATCCCGACAACGTGTTGTCAGGAATTCTTATACTCATTTTTTAGTAATTAGGGTTTCTGTTAAATAATGATTAGTTAAAAAACAAATAAAAAACAATCCTGACAACTGGTCGTCGATCGGGATAGTTTTTTTAATTGTTTTTTAACTAATCATTATTTAACACAAACCCTAATTAACAAAATAATTAAATCAACTATGCCGACAACTTGTTGTCGGGACAGATTAAAAGATTATATTTTAATTAATTAACTACTAAGCATACCCTAATTCGTTTTTTTATTTATTTGAGTTTTGCCGACGACAAGTCGTCGGGACTAATTTTAGCAGCAGCCTGCTCCTTTTGCTGTATACCGGCTTTTAAAGCCCTTGTTTTTCTGAATTTTACAATTCCTGTTTCGATAGCTAAAATACAATAAAAAATAAAATTCTAATAAATAATCCGCAAACAAATATATTCAAACACACAAATCAAATCCAAATACATGTTACACAACCAAATAGTTTGTTTATTCATCATCGGAAGAATCATCATCTTGGCGACTCTACTTTGCTGGTATCGTTTCATATCTTCCATCATTTTTTCGTTGAGCATCATTTTTTTTTTTATTTTCGTTTACTGATTAATAACAAAAACAAAAAGAAATTCGAATATCAATCCTGACAACATGTTGTCGGGAATAGTATACCTTTTTTAAGTTTTTTTTTTATTTTCGTTTACTGATTAATAACAAAAATAAAACGAAATTCAAATATCAATCCCGACAACTTATTGTCGGGAATAGTATACCTTTTTTTAAGTATTTTTAATTTTCATTTACTGAACAATGCGAAAAAAAAAAGAAAAAAGAAGACTTGGTTATTAATCCCGACAACGGTTGTCGAGAAAAGAAATTATTCATTTTCTTTTTCTTTTATTTTGTTATTAGGTAATTAAAAATAAAACATAATTGGAAAAGTTTTTAACCTATGCCGACAGCTTGTTGTCGGGAAAACAATTTTCAACGCGGGACAGTTTGACACACTAATAACCTGATGCCACTTGTATTCACCAGTTAAGGAATCTGAGTTAACCCTATACCGACAACTCGTTGTCGGGACAAGTGAGACAATACCGACAACATTTGTTGTCGGGAAAGGTGTGGTCGGGAAAACACAAATTTGTTGTAGTGAGTGTGAGGTTTATAATGACATGACATCAGAAAGTTTCATTTTGTGAACATTTTTCATGTCAAATTAATCTATATAACTCACTAATACTAATAGATACAGATTTGATTGTAACCCATTGGGGCTATTTAGATAGTAAAGGTAGTTTTATAATTGTAAAGCTTGATGGGTTTATGATATGAAAGCCATATAACCTTTCAAAAGTGTAAATATATATCAAATATAGATTAGGTCATCTTGTATCTATTTAGATGGTTGAATTGTGGATTTTCTAACAAACCAAGTTTGCAGGCGGGTCCAAGAACTTGTTTTGGAACTGGGAAGAGAATTTGCTTACCGTCAAATGAAGATACTGTCAATTGCTCTTCTTCGTTTCTTCGTGTTCAAATTAGCTGATGAATCACGAAAAGTGACTTATCAAATCATGCTTACTCTTCACATTGATGGTGGCCTACATCTACTTGCAAATCCAAGAATGTCATGATAAGATTGATCTTAAACAAAGTACTATATATGCACTCGTTTTTTATTTTAAATATGTATAATTTGGTAAATATGTCTGCTGTGTAACTTGCATTGAGGCTTAGATGCATCGTGTAAACATGGTTAATAAAAGTATAAATAATGCTTGGATGCATCGTGTAAACATGGTTAATAAAAGTATAAATGATGTATTCTTACGCAATCAATGTAGTTTTCATTTGAAAATATGGTAAATGTAGAGGCTGAAGCAACAAGATTAGAGCCGGATGAATGGTTCGATATCTCATTGGCTCCTAGTTAGTAAAGTTCTATAAAGAAAACAAAACCGTCGGTCAAACCGTGGGAGGAAGCCTCATGCGATCAACCTTCGGAGTGAGAATAAGTTAATATATTTTTTGAAAGTGATAAACAAGGTAGGTAGGGGTTTTGAAAGTGATAAACAAGGTAGGCAAGGGTGGGAGAGATATAACCGATTGATTATGAGTATAATAGGGAGAGGGGCCCTTGGTCTCGAAGGTAATATTGTAGCAAGCTTCCTGTTCAAGACATCTGCTTCTCTGTAACTCTGTTCAAGACATTTGATTCTTCTCTTTCTGTTGGCTTAGTTTGATATTTCCTCTTTAGATAAGAGCAGCTGGTATATGCTTTCATGTTTGAATAGTAGTTTATGTGTCTGCCAGTTGGTTTAAAATGCATACAAGAGAAAAAAAATGGCCATTAAACAATGTTAGCATAAAAAATGGATAAATTGGATTTTAATAATCCTAACTTTGACCAAATTTGTGGTTCTTAATGGGTTTTGAATTGCAAAGAGATATTAGGATTTTTAATATGCAGATTTGGGGTTTTTAATTTGTGAAGAAGACATCTTTAGTCCTTGCACTTTATGTTTTTAAAAGAAATTTGCCACGTCATTAAAAATCAAATGGTGTTAGTGTTATTTAACGAAGGGACTGTCACTGATAAATGGTTTAAAAGTTGAGAGTGCTAGTAACAATTTCCTCAGTGGGATTATTGTGGGCCAATAGGCTAAAGTTGAGATTATTAAAATCCAATTTGTCTTAATAAATAAACAAAAGTATGTCATTTAATCTTTTATCTTAATAAATAAACAAAAGTATGTCATTTAATCTTTTACTTATATTGAATGTCAAATATTTACTATAATATAAATTAAACGCTTCAATCATTGAAAATATAATGTTTACGCCGTGTAGTACATATGATTCTCACCTACTAACCGAATAAAGCGTGATAAAAAGTTATGATGTGGTTTATCTTTTACTAGTGTTCTTATCTTTATCTTTGTAAAATCTCTATTTTAAAATATTTATCTTAAGAAAATAGATTTTTAATAATGTACGAAGTATATTATATATAATGGACTAAGTATATTCCAATATATATATATAAAGGTGAGATAAAGGTTTCTAAGTTTTATATAACTAAAAACGTTTCCACCTCATCTATACCCTATATAATATATTTTTTCTTATTTTATTGTTATTATTATTTAATAGTGATTTTCTAACTACAGATTATCTTTTTTTATTTCATTTACGTAAATAGAAATAGTATTCAAGGTAATAGTTTTAAATTAAGTTTTTTTAACAAGCAAAACCAAATAGAATAAAAAAAGATTGGGCAAGATGAGCTTTCGTTTTGAATTTTTAACTACAGATTGATTTTTTACTTATTACGAGTTTGATAACTACAAAATTATTGTTTGCTTATTTTAATATATTATTATTATTATTATTATTATTATTATTATTGTTATTATTATTATTATTATTATTATTAATATTATTATACTTCAATATGTAATAATAACAGTTATTATTATTATTATTATTATTTAATAGTGATTTTATAACTCTAGATTGTTTTTTGTTTTTTTTCATTTACGTTTCAATCATAATAGTTTCAAATTGAAATTTTACTAATTTCAGATTGTTTTACCTTTTGATTAATTTTTTAATTGTGATATTATTAGGTTATGTAACTGGGTGAATCATTCCGTCATGTTTGCTTATATGCGATTTCGTTGTGTTGAATTTTTCTTGTTTCTTTTATTCGATTGACACTCGATTTTACGGTAAAATAAGTTTTATCGGAAGGTTGATGGTTGCTTTTACGGTGTGAAACTTTTTAGGTTTTGCATCAAAGCGACGTGTTTTTGTAACTACACTTTCAATTTCGAGATCGTTACAGAGTATTCAACGCAACGCGCAGAGTGAAAAAACAAACCAGTTTGTTTAAATTGGTAATAATAGCGCTGGTATCGCTCGTCTCTAAGAAAAGGTATAGCAAAACTGTCTTTTTTCAAGACATTTAATTATATAGTTTATTGTATTGGTGTTCATTGTTGAATGTTAAATTGTTTCTAGTGAATTAATGTTGTTCCTCGTTGATTTGCAAATTGTTAATTCATATTAATGACATATATGAGTATGATTTTCATCAATAGTCAAAAGTTTATCTTTGTCGAATGTTGATTTGTAAGTAGTTGAATTGTAGTCTGATGGCTTCAATGTTTCTCTTGATTGTTTATTCGAAGGTTTCACTTTATTTTAATTTCAACATCAAATGTTAATTTTAGAAGTAGAAACATGTAAATATGTGATTATTTAAGTTAATAAGGGGAAATATGTCGATGTTTCTTTATTTAATGATTTGTATTAATTTAATAAATTTGCTAAGTTGCTTGTTTAATGAGACTTGACTAGTTTCTTGTTGTTTATTGATATTTGTAGGAGTTAATTGATCATGTAAATTTGCTCAATTGATTAAGTGCTAGGGGTGGTTATCGAGAGAAATACTTTTAGTATGAAAAAATAAAAAATCACACTTAAGTTAACCTAAAATATTTATCATTCTTTTTATACGTTATCATTTTAAAAAATAGTTTACACAACTAAATTACAGTTTTTGTTGTCATTAATACCAGTATAAGAAGCTACATAAAAAAATTCATTTCGTAAGTTGTTTAATACTACTTTTTTTATATACTTGTAGTCTACATTAATACATCAAAAAACCAAAAGAAAAGAAAAAAACAAAACCTTGATGAAATCATTAAGGGAAACACGTACTAGTTCAATGGGGTAGAACATATAATTTACTATCAGATTGTATATGTGCAATATGTCATACTGTATATACGTAATATACGTAGTATAAATAAATCAATGAAAAAAATAAAAAACAAATTAATGAGATATGTATTCAAAATGTGTAGACTTGTCAAATTGTCAATTATAAACATGTGCAGTATGCTAGTATGTCATACTACATGTGACGTGTTGTAAAACACATAACATTTCTCGTCGTAAATAGAGTCGTTTTTATTATTAATTATATAGTTTTTGTATAGTTTTGTGTCACACCCCCTCCAGAACGTACGGACAGTCAACGGTCAGCGGCTTGCGGAAGCGACTTTAGCTCGGGGTGTGAACGGTGATCGGGTCAAAGCACAACGTACAAAAAGAGAAATACATGCCTTAATATAATTCAAAATACAATAAGTATTACCAGTACAACAAATTCATAACAGTTAAACACATTGGATAATAGTACGGTTTTGAAGACTAATCCTAATAACAAGCAGTTCCAAAATCAGACACCCAAAATATAGTCTTCAATACGTACTCTACCAAACTGTTATAGCACGCGATCTTAGTTCCCACCTGAAAAAGGTTAAATTTTGAAAAGTCAACATAAAGTTGGTGAGTGCGCAACATAGACTCGATAGCGCGCTCCTTGCCCTGTCAATATATGCATTATAAAT
>WOUH02000002.1:7391799-7410882 GCA_009936405.2 Stevia rebaudiana | reverse complement strand
GGCGTACCGCCAATTTACAAATAGTCAAAGGTCGGAAATTGATCGGTTGACTGCCGGAAAATAGCCAGTCGTTACATAATATAATCATACTTTGATGTCGTCCCAGATTTGCTACGACTCCATATCCTTTTGTGATTCTCCTTAAAATAAGTAAGTGCATCGTTATATGCTCCACCAATTTTACTCAAACAACTTTCATAGGTGGTAACATTACGTGTCCTTGCAACTCGCCACAAATTTCTAGTAAAAAATTCACCGCGTATAATCAGTCACGCCCCAGCCATGCCTAAGGGAAGGGGAAAGGGGTGCTGGGCCGTGATTGCCCCCGAAAACGCCCCAACCCCAACCCCAACATATACGGCAAAGTCTGACGAGAAATGCCAATTTACTAGAAAGAAATTTATAGACGTAATTAAACTAGTCACCATAACGAATACAGTGGATTTAATTAATTGAATAATAAAAAAGTTAAAAAAATAGCAAACATAAAAATGATATCGCCGACTAGATATGTGAACTCACGCAAATATAGATCCGATCCCTGAAATATCAATCCAACCACAAAGGTTTTGGTAGTCAGTCCATCGTCGTCTTCTCCGTGGAAACCCTAACGACCTCAATCTGACCGCTGATATTTTTCACTCTAATTCGCGGATCTGCAAATGGTGAGTTTATTTTTTATCTCTCTACTCTCTTCAGCCTTGTGATTGTTGGACCCGATCTATCTATTTTGGTTCAACTAGTTCCAGATATGAAGGTTTTATTCAGGTTCTTTTCGAGATCAGTTAGATCTGTTCTTAGATACATATTTAATGCTGTAACATGTGCATTATCGCATTTAATCTCCCTGTAACTGTAAGTTTGATCTACTGTATTTTGTGAGTACACGAAGCTGTACTCTATGAATGATTTTGTATATCGAACTCCAAATTGTATACCATGTGTCCATGTTAGCAATTTCAAATCTAGGAGAGGAAAATGATTAAATGAAACAATTTGATGAATTCACTCAATTTTTTCTAAGAGGATATGTTCTAATGTGGTTTCGAATAACAATGTAGTATACTAGTATCTCCTTGGTTTATTGCTGCTGTAGTTCTTTATTGAGCATGCTTATTGTTGGAACTCTGTTATATCTCTTGTTACCAGATTAAGATATTGTTTAGTTATCATTATTCAAATCCTTTGATTCTTAGATTAAAGTAGGAATATCTGCAATTTTACAACAAGTATACATGGATTTGTTCTTTGATTTTGAATCCCCTTACTTAAGATCTCATGATAATTGATACTGTATCATACTCCCATTATAAGTAAATCTGTTGATTAATACTTAAACTGTACATTTCTATCTTGCAGGTTTGTTGATAAACATTGCAGCATCAGTGGTTTCAGTTGATTGAATTTTAGAGTCCTAATTTTCAGTTACATCTTTTAAGACAATGACTTTGTTATTCTTTTCTAAAACAACTTATTTGGTGATTTTCACCTATGTTGTTTTTCTTGGACAATTTTGCAATGGTTTTTATTTACCTGGAAGCTACATGCGCACATACTCAACAGGCGAAGAAATATTCGCAAAAGTTAATTCATTAACATCAATTGAAACCGAGCTTCCATTTAGTTATTACAGTCTACCATACTGCAAACCATCCGGTGGAGTAAAAAAAAGTGCTGAAAATTTAGGAGAATTACTTATGGGAGACCAAATCGACAACTCACCGTATCGTTTCCGAATGAACATCAACGAATCTGTATTTCTTTGCACGACACCCGCGTTAAGTGAGCATGATGTAAAGCTTTTAAAACAAAGAACACATGATTTGTATCAAGTTAATATGATTCTTGATAATTTACCTGCAATGAGATTTACTCTTCAAAACGGTGCTAAAATTCAATGGACTGGTTTCCCGGTTGGATTTACACCTCCCGGAAGCAAAGATGATTATATTATTAATCATGTTAAATTCAGAGTGTTTGTACACGAGTACGAAGGTACAGGTGTGCAGATAATCGGTACAGGTGAAGAAGGAATGGGTGTGATTTCATCTTCTGATGATAAAAAAAAATCTGCTGGTTATGAAATCGTTGGTTTTGAGGTTTTTCCATGTAGTTTTAAGAACGATCCTGAAAAAATGGCGAAATATCATCGATATGATCAAGTTGATGCTGTAAACTGTCCATTAGAGTTAGATAACTTTCAAGTAATAAGAGAACAAGAAAGAATATCATTCACTTATGAAGTTGAGTTTGTGAAAAGTAACATCAGATGGCCATCGCGTTGGGATGCTTATTTGAAAATGGATGGTGCGCGTGTTCATTGGTTTTCAATTCTCAACTCGCTAATGGTGATCTTCTTTCTAGCGGGTATTGTTTTCGTTATCTTTTTAAGAACTGTTAGACGCGATCTTACGCGATATGAAGAACTAGATAAAGAATCTCAAGCACAAATGAACGAAGAGTTATCGGGTTGGAAACTTGTTGTTGGTGATGTGTTTCGCGAGCCGAATCACTCCAAACTTTTATGTGTGATGGTTGGAGATGGAGTACAAATAACCGGAATGACAGTTGTCACGATCTTATTCGCTGCGTTTGGATTCATGTCGCCGGCTTCACGAGGTATGCTTTTAACCGGAATGATAATTCTTTATCTTTTTTTGGGAACTGGTGCGGGTTATGCGGGAGTTTATCTATGGAGAACGATTAAAGGTACGTCTGAAGGATGGCGATCGGTTTCTTGGTCAATCGCGTTTTTCTTTCCGGGTATCGTTTTCGTTATTTTAACTGTATTAAACTTCATTCTTTGGGGTAGTAACAGTACCGGTGCAATCCCTATATCATTATACTTCATACTTTTATCGCTTTTATTTTGCATCTCGGTCCCACTAACCCTATTTGGCGGGTACTTGGGTACACGGGCCGACCCGGTTCAGTTTCCGGTTCGAACCAACCAAATCGCTAGAGAAATCCCGACCCAAAAATACCCATCATGGCTATTAATAATCGGTGCTGGAACGCTTCCGTTTGGAACCCTTTTTATCGAGCTTTTTTTCATTCTTTCGAGTATCTGGCTCGGAAGATTCTACTACGTATTCGGGTTCTTGTTTGTGGTACTCGTAATGTTGGTTGTTGTGTGTGCTGAGGTGTCGGTTGTGTTGACCTATATGCATCTTTGTGTTGAGGATTGGCAGTGGTGGTGGAAGGCGTTTTTTGCGTCGGGTTCTGTTTCGGTTTACGTGTTTTTGTATTCGATCAAGTATTTGGTTTTTGATCTTCGGAGTTTAAGCGGGCCTGTGTCGGCTCTACTTTATCTTGGGTACTCGTTGATTGTTGTTATCGCAATCATGTTGTCGACTGGTACAATTGGGTTCGTTACGTCTTTTTGGTTTGTTCACTATTTGTTCTCCTCGGTGAAGATCGATTAATCGCGGGTTTATATAGGCAGGCTTCGGTTTTAAATATGACATGTGTTTTATATTTTAGAATGCCTGTAAATTTTATGGTTTATTAAAGATTAGACGAATATGTTTGTCTTGTTTTCTATGACTTTTTATAGTTGCAAGGTCTTGTTTGTTCTGATATTTGAAAAAATAGATGTTATACGACTTCATTTTGGTTCAAAGTTTTATGCTTCTTTTTGTATTGCAATACATGATGCTTGGTTTAGGTGATTACGGGTTTGGATTAGGGTTAAAACGGGTCAATGCGGTTTGCGTGATAATATGTACCCAACAAAAAGGGTTTGAAACAGGTTTTGTATCGAATGACATAAATAATAATAGCAAAAAGTTATTGTTATGCTAAGATTAAACAATATGGTTCGATGAAAGACAAACCAATTTGGAAATAATAGCAATGATATTTAGCAACTAGAAAACAGAAAAGCCAAACGTGTTTTTATCACTAATTATATGAGAGAACTTAAGGGAGATGGTCAAGGAAGATAAAAATGGAAAAAGAAGGTGCAATAAATCTAATTCATGTGAAACTTAGTGAAGCTAAGAAACAAGAAACATATTGTGAACCATCTATCAAGTGGGTTTCTTTGATGTTTATGGCTAAATACTAGCTCACTAACGTCTCAAACTATGGAATTAGAACCTAACACGATTTTGGTTTTAGATCCACTCTACGGTTCGAAATTGGGTTGGGTTTTCTTTTTTGTCTAGTAATCAGAGATTTTTTAATCTGTCTTTTCTCAAACCCTTGACCCGAAAGAGAGCAAGACCGTACGTAACTCCAATGGTTTTGTCATATGAACCCAACCCCTTACCCGGAAAATAGTTATGGACCGGTTTTCCAGGTTGGAGGAACCAGCTCTAGCTATCATAAACTTTTTGGACGTTTTTGCAATATAGCTATTTTTTAGTGTTCGAATTTTTTTTTCGTTTTTTTTTCGTTTTTTTTTCTTTTTTTTTTTTTTGAAGAAAACCACATAAATAACCAAGTTAATAAAAATCAAAGCCAATAAGACCATTAGGATAATTCTTACATGCCGTTTGCCTTGCTCGGCTAGAGAGTGTGAGATGAAGCCGGCTAACAAAGAGCTTTATAAGACAATAAGACAATGGCAGGCTAGGAAAGAGCTAGATGAGACTAATATAATTTAAAATTCAAGGACCCGGCTAGGAGAGAGTCAGATGGGTTAATGTCCGGCTAGGAGAGTGACAGACAGATTAATGACCCGCTAAGAAAGAGCTGTGGATGAGTTGGCGGGCTAGAAGACTGCCGAATGAAGCAGTTTGGGCTAAAAAAGTCAATGGTCATTTTGGCCCATATAATTTTATACAAAAGACAATCTTTAATATTTCTAGAAAAAAAAAATCAATTTTTATTCAAAATAACGTAGTATGGGCCCTTTGTTTTAATTATATAAAAAAATCTCCTAAAAAGATTTGCAATATACGTACCTAGTAATTTTTTTAGAAAGTAACATATTATTAAGATAATTATCTTTTTTTAGAAAGTAGTATGGTTGTTATTTTAATTATCAAAATAAAAAATGTTATAGATTACCGACTTAAAACTGAGTTGAGCATCGTGATTTTCTAACTTTCTATTAGAACTCTTAAAATTTTTTTTAAACTTGACAACATAATTTTCATAATAATGATCAGAAGGTTTCTAAAACCATTTTAAGAAACATGTTTTAATTAATTTTAGAACAAAAAAGATCTATTATATTACTAATAAGTTTATAAGGTCGATATAGAATCTTGGTTCATAGTAATCTTGTGTTAAACCCGTAATCTTGCTTACATCAAAACCGAGTTCTACTTATAAAAATTAAAGAATTTATAAAATAACAATAAAAAAAGAGAAAACAAAAACATTATTGAACAAGTCTAAAAAGGTAATATACAAAAAGAGGGGTGTCGGTGACAAATTAAGAAATAGAGGGGGTGAAAATGAAATTACAAGCTTTTATGATGGTGATTGAAGCAACCATTTCAAACTAGCCGTTACAAACGCTCCAATTTGTCTTCACTATTATCTCTCTCATCAAATCATCGAAGAACCATACTCACCTGCTTAAACCTAAAACCCACAACACAATTTATTTCCTAATTTATTATTTTTCAAAATCTTTCACTATTATTGTAAAAATGTTCACCGAAGGTTTAGATGAAAGCGCATTGAACTGGGTTAAGCAGGTACATGAACTCTCGATCATTAAATTTGTTATAATCGAACACGATTGCATATCATATGTTTGATCTATAGATCCGTAAGCATATACACGTAAGAATTTGTTCAAGTATGTGTAAATTAGCATCGATCGTATGTGTTTTTCTTGTTTTTTTAGGAAAAAAGTTTGAAACTTTAATCCTGTTTAGCAGGGATCAGAAAATGAAAGAATTAATATTATTATTTCATTTCGGTTTAGATTGTTGATCATATTCCCACAAATTCCTGCTGGTTTTTATCGAAATTATGCATTTATCCAAATTTACTTGATGTTTTATTTATAAAAGAACTGAATCTTGAATGTTATGTAACAGGTTCAGAGAATGTTAGAAATTATTTATTATTATTTCATTGTTCTTAGATTGTTGATCAAATGTCCACAAATTCCTGTTGGTTTTTTGTATTTATTAATATTTTCTTGATGTTTGTTCTTAAAAGAAATGAATCGTGAATGTGTTTAAGTAGTAAACTGAATCTTGAATACTTGATCATATACTACATACAGTACTTTGTTTTTCTTGGTTTGTATTTGGTTAAAAAACTGAACACTGAAAATAATTTTTGCAACAATCGTTTGTTAGTTTTCAAATTCTTGATTATACACATATTAAATTTTATTTAATAAAAAAAAAACTGATATTTGAATGTTGTGTTGCAGGGGTCAGATAAAGAACTGGTTCGAGTTCGATCACCTTTACAAGAAACCGCAATTGATGATGAATACATAATTCCCAAATCGCCCCTATCATTCAACACCACATCTTACAAATCATCTAATTTATTACCACCTCTGAAATTCCACTCCACCTTGCTTAAATCTCATAATCTTGAAACAAACAGTTTCAATGATTATGAAGATGATGATGACGATAATGATGATTATGATTATGGTGATAATGATGAAAGCGTGGGGTCCGCTTCTGATGACATGGACTGCACTTTCTCCGAAGGAGAAGAATTAAATGAAGAAAATTTTAATCTTAATTTTGTTAAATCACCCAAACAATTTGGACCAAATAAGTCAACTTTAAATAAAGGGATGATAAAAGATGATCTTTCTGTTGAAGTTCCTAAAAAATTTAAAAATTTTACTGAATCTGGTTGGCATGGTGGGGCCAGCTCACATCTTAGCAACTATGTAAGTGCTATGTTTTGAAAATTTATAAAGGTTGACTTTTATTGACTTTTGTTGACTTTTGTGTAATTGCAGGGAACCCCTGTGGCTGATTTGGGAACACCAAGTGCACCACCTATTTTTGAAGATGTAGGAAACATTGATGAGGTTGCTTGTGAATCAAGTAAAGAATCTTCAGGTTATTTAGGATTTGAGAAATCACAAATTGAGATTAATAATCCAGAAAAACTCATTAATGATAATAAACTTGCTCATGATGGAAAACTGGAGTCTTCTGTTAGTGAAAGGTTAGATATATGATTAATATGAACATGTGGTTGTTTATGTTTCACATAACTGAGAATTTTTGCAAAATATGTTAAAATAATAATAATTTTATTCAGGGAAAATGAAGCGATTAAGTCGATGCCTTGCGGTGAAACGAATTTACTAGATCAAGCACCTTATTGTAACAGGTAAAATTTTAATTCATCGTGAATTTCGTAAGAATTTTTTTCTATATTTAAGCATATTTTATTTCACTTGCATAAAATGTTGACTTTTTGCAGTAGTCAAAATCCATGGCAAACTTTAATAACTTATGATGCATGCTTTCGGTTATGTCTAAATGCATGGGCACGAGGCTGCACAGAGGCACCCGTTTTCCTAAATGATGAATGTCGACTTTTGCGCAATGCGTTTGGGTATGTTGTTAACTTAACTTAATATTATTAATCAAGTTTCAAAAAGTGTTACAATTGGGTCACTAAACCTTCAAATCGGGTCACCATCAGATTTTGTTTGTTTCAAGAAAGTAATGGAAGATAAAATGTGAGTCGAAATTTATAATATATGTAATTAAATTAAAAAAATATAAAACCTAGTTATTCTATTTAAAATTAGAAAAATAAACCTAAAATCCACATCACCGCTCCATATTGGCATAAAAAAAAGAAATTTCTTTTTCTTATTATAACAAAAAGACCCATGCAATAAAAATCATGTTAAAACCCATAATTCAAATAAAACATGAAAGTTGAGTGACTTAATTAGAACACTTTTTAAAACTGAGTGACTTAACTGGAACACCTTTGAAACTTGATTACTACTATTCTACAAAGTTACCTCTTAGTATTTAATTCTAATTTACTAATTTTTTTTGTTTTTTCTTTAGACTACACAAATTACTATTGCAACCTCGAGGTTTAAAACCGGCTGCAAGTAGTAATACTGAAAATACAGATAAAGCATGTCCTTTGAAAGTAAAGAAAGTGATTGGAAAGATTAAGGTTGAAGGTATGGTTTTTATTTTTTAACTCATTTTTTGTTTTTTTGTTTATTTTAATAAAAATTGTCTTTTTAAATTTTTTTTTTAATTAATTTTGCAGTGAGAAAAGTAAGAATAATCCCACAAAGAAAACTCAAAGACACATACTCTCAACAAAGTGCTATTTATGTGCAAGCAGGAGTTGAATACATTAGACATGTTTCTTTACTTGTAAAAAACAAAATTAACAAATTAGGAATCTCTTCATTTTCACTTCCATGTGAAGGTTTGTACTTTTTTATCCTAATTAAAAAAAAAAAAAATTAATGAATTTTGTTTTGTTGCAGAACCAGTAACATGCTTATTGCACCTTAAAAGTTCTCAAGATCATACAGAAACAGAATCGGTTTTAGGAATTTGCTTGAGACCTGGAACCGGTGATTCCCATGACTTGTAAGTTATATAAAAAGAAATTACAAATTCGTGACAATTTTTATAAAATTATATATTTGTGGAAAGTTTATATAATTTGTATGTGACATTAGTTTCCCAGAGAATCAAGGAGATGCGCTTTTGCTAGAAGTGCAATGCGAGAAGAGAATTATTCAGGGTCGTGCAGTTATTCCAGTTTCATCTCTACATGATAATCCTGTAAGTTTTAATGGTATAATAATATTATTTATATTTAATTTGTAAATGAAATTATTATGGTTTGCAGAATGATAGAATCAAATGGTGGCCAATTTATCATGAAGATAATGAATGCATAGGAAAGGTTCAGCTTTCCATCACCAGTACAGTTACATCTGATGAAACTACACACCTCAAGGTTAAAAAATAATACATTTTTTAGTAAATTACTCGAACGGTCCCTGAGGTTTGTGCAAGTTTCACTTTATATCCCTAGGCTTGAAAATTTACCCTTTTCGTCCCAACTGCTTGACAATTAGTAACAATTTTGGTCTCTGACATGAACATTTGTTAAAAGATTTTGTTAAGTGATGTGAATTACCATTATACCCTTCTTAGTTAAAAACATAAAATGGAAATTTCATACCCACTAATCATAATCTTTTAACAATATTCATGTCATGGCATATAACTATTACAATTTGTCAAACACTTGGGACGAAAAGAGTAATTTTCAAACCTAGGGACTAAAAGTGAAATTTCTGCAAAAACACAGGAACCACCCTTGTAATTTACTCTATTTTTCTAAAAAAAAAAGAAAACTTTATATTTGTTTAAATGTTGATTCTTTTCATAATATTCGACAGTGTGGGCCCGTTGTGGAAACACTCGCGTATGATTTACTATTAGAGGCTGCCATGCGTGCGCAATGTTTCCATGCGCGTAATTTATGGGTAGTTGAACCATGGAAATGGTTGCTGACTGAATTTTCTGATTATTATGGAGTTTCAGAATCATACACCAAACTCAGGTACTAAAACTTGTTAATCAATGAAACTTTAATCTTTAATTTCTACATTTATTTACCTTAATTAGCATCATCTTACATCAAATTTAGGTATCTTTCACATGTTATGAATGTTGCAACACCGATAAAAGATTGTTTAGAGCTCATTTATGAACTACTTGTACCCGTTATCAAGGCGAGAACAGAAAGAAGACTAACAAGACAAGAGGTATCAAATTTTAAACTTGATTAATGATTTTTTTTTTATTAAAGAGTTAATTACAAATATGGTCCATCTGGTTTGTGGCGGGTACTAAGGTTCAGAGTAACTGGTTTGGGTTTTATGCTTTCAATTTTGTAACCAGTTTGAGGTATTTAAGGCTAACTTCCGTTAACATAGGGTGAAATTACTAAAAATACCCTTTATTTTTTAATAGTTAAAGTACCAGGTTTGGGTTTTACGCTTTCAGTTTTGTAATAAGTTTCAGTATTTGAGACTAACTTCTAGGTGAAATGACCAAAATACCCTTTAACTTTTTAATAGTCAACGTTAGAGTAACAGCTTTTGGTTGTGCCCTTTTAGTTTTGTAACCAGTTTGAGTATTTAATGTTAACTTTCGTTAAAATATGGTGAAATGACCAAAATATCCTTTGAATTTGGTTTTACACTTTCAATCTTGTAACCAGCTTGAGTATTTAAGACTAACTTCTATTAACATTGGGTGAAATGACCAAATACCCTTTGACTTTTTGAATAGTTGAAGTCAAGGGGTATTTTGGTTATTTCATCCTATTTTAAAGGAAAAGTTTAACAAAAGTTGGTCTTAATACCTAAACTCGTTACAAAATTTAAACCCTTAGTACTCAACACATGTTACTTTCTGCAAACCACCATCTGTGTAATTAACCTTTTTTTTTAATTAAACCAATATATATATATATTTTTTATTTTGATTTTGCAGAAAAGCTTGTTATTGGACTGTGAAACACAAATTGAGAGTCTACTAGCACTTGCTTTTCAAAATTACAAATCATTAGATGAAACTTCATCAACAGGATTATCAGACACATTGATTCCAATTCCAGAATCTGCAGCTTCAGCATTAGTGCCAGCTGTCCAATTATATACTCTTATTCATGATATTCTTTCGCCAGATGGACAAGTTTTGCTGACTAACTATTTACAGGTGGATAATTCAGTTGTTGATATGGTGGTAGTTATTTCATATTTGTAGGTTTTATTTTTTTTAAAGTTGTGTGTTATTGCAGGCGGCTGCAAGAAAGAGGTGCAGAAAGCATATGGTGGATACTGATGAGTTTGTTGCAACCAATACTGATGGTTTTATTATGGATTCGATTGCGATTACAACCGCATATTTGAAAATGAAGAATTTGTGTTTATGTTTAAGTGATGAAATAAAAACAGATATAATGATACATAACCAACACATACTACCAAGGTAAAAGACCATTTGATTTATGGCACTTTTTTTTTTCCTTTTATTTTTAATAGGTTAGAAAGGGTTTAAATTTGTCACAAGTCTGAGCATTAAGCATATCATTTAAAGATTTAAATATGCTTGTAATAATATAGTTTTTGTAATCAATATTAATAGCTCCATTGTTCATGAGAAAAGTAATAATGTCATTTAAACCCAAACCCACATCGACCCGTTACCAAAATTTGTAGTAAAATAAAAAGTCTATACTTAAACATTTAAAGAATTACTTGCTTTTTTGTAATATAGTTTTTGTAATCAATATTAACAGATCCATTGTTCATAAAAAAGTAAATAATGTGTACAAAAGATGTCAGCGGTTCATATTGACCCAACCCGTTTTAAGAAACACCCATTTCAACCCAAACCCATATCAAACGGTTACCCAACATTTTTAGTGTAAAAGATATAAAAGAAAAATAAAAAGTCTATTTTTAAACATATGACCTAACCCGTTTATTTAAAGATTCAATTTTTTTATTTTATCTTTTTGTAAAAAATCCATTGCTCTTAGAAAAATAATAACGCGTTCTAAAGATGTTAGCGGGTCCATCCTGACCCGAGTACCCGAACCATACTAAAAAACATTCATTTCAACACAAACCCATATCAACCCTTTACCCAACTTTTGTAGTATATAATATTTAAAAAATAATAATAATAAAATTGTTATGAGATATTTTTCAGCTCCATTGATCTATCAAGCATCACAGCAGCAGTTTACAGCAATGAATTATCCAAACGCCTTAAAGGATTTCTTGCATCATGGCCTCCATCAAGTCCTCAACCTCACGTCAATGAACTTCTTATAGCAACTGCTGATTTTGAAAGAAATCTTGAATCATGGAACATTAGGTTTGTTATAATTTTATTTATATAATAAATCACGGGTATTATAAAAAGTTTTCCTTTTTTATGTTTCAGTGTACCTCAAGGTGGTGTAGATTCAAGAAACTTGTATCATAATTATATTATGGTTTGGGTTCAAGATATGCAACTTTGCTTGCTTGATTTATGCAAAGCTGAAAAGCTACCGTGGGCTGGTGTAATTACAAATTATTCAACTTCTCCTTTTGCTGAAGAATTATATGATAAAATTAAAGAAATGTTGAGTGATTATGAAGTTGTGATCAATCGATGGCCACAATACACTTTGATCTTGGAAAACGTAAGTTATATAATGATCTGTTTGTGATTTTATTCCAAATTATAGAATTTTATAAAGTTTTGATTTTTAAATGTTTTAATTTTTTATACTCTTTTGAAAGGCGGTTGCAAATGTGGAAAGAGCGGTTATGAAAGCACTTGAAAGACAATATGCAGATATTTTGACACCTTTGAAAGATAGTATTCCAAAAAGACTTGGAATACAAGTTCAGAAATTAACAAGAAGACAATCGAATGCGATGTATTCCATTCCTAATCAAGTGAGTTATATAATTATTATTAAGGAAAATAATAATAATAATATGAATATTAATATCTTTTAACAAAATCACAGAAAACGTCCTTAAGGTTTTAAAAAGTTTCTGGTTTCATCCGTTATGATTTAGGGGCATTTTGGTCACTTTTTTAAAATTTAACTGAAAAAGTAACGCATGTTTGCTTAAAGGACGTAAACTGCAAAAATGTTTAGATAAAGGATGAAATCGGCACTTTTTAAAGATGAAGGATAAAACATGGAAGTTCTTTAAATAACTAAAGGATGTTTTGTGTTAACTTGTCGATAATTTTAGCATTTTTTTTAAATAAGAATTAATTAAATAAAATAAAATATCTAATTAATTGGTTTTGTTTTATGGTAGTTGGGAACTTTTTTAAACACCATCAAGAGAATTCTTGATGTTCTACATTGTAAAATAGAAGATAAACTGAAATCATGGGCATCGTGTCTTCCGGTCAACGGGGATAAAAAGTCAACTTATGGTGAACAAATGAACGCGGTTACTGTTTTATTCAGAACAAAGTATAAAAACTACATGCAGGCTGTAGTGGTCAAGCTCATTAGTAATGTAAGTAATATTAACTTAATAACTATATATACATATTTCAATCGTCTATAATAAGCTTCTTTTTTATAAAAACTTTTTTTTAAAAAGACGCAAGAAAGTCGATGCACACGACTTCAAAGAATTCTTGAGGAAACAAAGGAAGCAGATGGAGAAAGTGAAATTCGTGACCGAATGCAAGTTTTGTGTTCACAACTTGTGGAATCAGTATCCAATTTACATGAGGTTTTTACAAATCAAATATTTATTGCTAGTTGTCGCGGTTTATGGGACAAAATGGGACAGGTGATTGATTTTAATCTATCATTTCTTGATCTTCATATGCTTTTAACATTTTTTGTGAAATTGAATGTGTTGTAATAAATTTTGAAATTTGAATTCATGTTTTGCAGATTGTGTTGAAGTTTTTGGAGGGTAGAAAGGAAAACCGCGTATGGTACAACGGATCATATTATGCTCTTGGAGTAAGTTGTGTAAATTTTATGATCTGTTTTAGGGATGGATTTTTTTGTTTTATTTTCCAGCAATATAACATGATTTCTTATTTTATTGTTTTGATTTGTAGATTTTGGATGATACATTTGCTTCCCAAATGCAAAGATTGCAAGGAAACGCGTTACAAGAGAAAGATCTAGAACCGCCGCGATCAATTGTTGAAGCGCGCTCTATTCTTTGTAGAGATACTAACAATGCAGCAGATACTTCCACCTACTTTTATTAAAAAAAAAAAAATACCAACTAAAAATTTATTTTTTATATATGTTGTATGCCAATTCTTTTGTAAAGTGATCATCTTAATTTAATTTATATGAATAATAGTCATTCACATAATTGGGGGGCTTTGTAATGAATATTTATTTTAATCATTTTGTAATTACTAATGTCAGATTCTTATTTCTCTACTAATTTAAGTCAACTTATCTTCTAAAACATCAATTAAAATAGCATAATATGATTAATACTGAAAACTGGATATATCTACAGCAATTTGTTTTACTCTTACATTATATTATGCAATAAAAACTACACAATTACGAAATTTAAAGGGGAACATTACAAGTTGACTTCTGTCCAATGAATTTAAAGCCCTATTCTCCATAACTGATTTTTCCATAATGACTTTTAGGGTTTATCTTCTGCAAAACCAGAAAAACACTAATCACTTCCAACAACAATGTCAAAAAAAGGCGGTTGTCAAGATTTAAAAAAAAAATAATATTAAACAAAACAATATGTTGAAGGATAACTGTTTGGTCAACACTTACGTATAGATTGAGGATCCACATGTACAAAAAAACTTGCAGCAACAATCAAATAACAAAACACGAGCATTAGTCCCTTGAAGTAATTAGATGTTCCATCCTGCAAACATAGATCACATTTTAGTTGCAAATTTTGACATATTATAATAAAATAAAAGTGTTTTTTTTTTTTTTTTGAAAAAAGTGAACCTGCAACATGAAAGCGACTACTAGAACCGTCATAAAAAGAGTCGCTGTCTCGAAAAGTTGAAAATTTAGGTCCAATGGGCGTCCGATAATCCATCCAACCACCACACAAAACGGTATCTACAGTTAATGGAAATAAATAAATAAATAAATAATTATTAGTCCATAAAATTTTATAGAAAACATATTAACACATGCTAAAAAGATGGATATTAATGTATAACAGTATATACCGCAAACATGGATATTTGTGTTGATGAGCCAATCGCAACACCTAAAGATATATCCTGCACGCATGGTATTATTATGTTAACCATTTTAAAAAATTAATAAATATTAATAATAATAAATAATAATATTAAGAAATAATAAGCAATGGCTTACAAGCTTATCTTTAACTGCAAATATGATGGCACTTGCATGTTCTGCTGCATTTCCAACAATAGGAAGCAGAATAACACTAATAAATGCTATTGGAATATTCATTGCACCAGAAGCACCCTGAAAGATTGAATATTGTTTAAAACAATAATAAAAATAATTATAATTTTTTTTAATAGGATCAAAACAATATGGATACCTCAATTGTGTTGACTAAATATTCCGAAAGAACCGAAATTGCAACTGTCAATATACTGAGCCAGATAACAGATTCACACTTTGAAATATCTGGAGATTCTTCATCATCTGAACTCTCATTTTCCAGACTACTTTCCTGATATTTCATATTTTTAATTTTATTAGAGAAAATATTATATTTTTAATAAAAGTTTACAATTTGAAGGTGTAAATACCATCTCTGTAGCTAACAGGACGGTGACCAACCTCATTGATTGGCGTATACGAGTTGTTCTTTTGACTGGTCAACTGAAAAAAGATATAACCACCATACGCTAAAAGCATTATACAACTGCTAAATCTTGAAAGTGCTAATTCTGATTTGCCATCATGCAATTCGGTGTGTGTGAAATGAAGAACTGCGGGAAATAACAGACCCATAACTGCCATTAACAGTAATCCAGAGCTCATTACAGCATTTGACTGCCAAAAAGTTGGTATAAAATTCAAATTTTATGTTTTGATTAACGAATAACAATGTCGCAATATTTAACAAGTGAAAGTACTAAACTGACCTTGTTAAACAATTGTTGTTTTTTAGGATGAATAATTCCTCCACAGAAAAATGCACATCCAAGAACAAGCAACATGTTTGACAAAATTGACCCTAGTAATGATTGTTGTACAACGCGTAACATACCATGTTTCATCGCGTACATTGATATTATTAACTCTGTTGCATTGCCAAAAGTAGCATTCAGAAGACCTCCAACTGCAATTTCAGAATCCTAATAATTATAACAATTTGCAAAAAAATAAAAAAATAAAATAAAAATAAAATATGAATTAGATTAAACAGTTAACAAACCTGTAGGACCAGTGTAGAAAGCCAGTTGCCTGAATAAAACAACCAAAACATGTTAGATGACAACTTAATTCACTGATTAAAATCAGTTAAAGATATGATCTATCAGAAAACATATATATAAAAAAAAAATATGAATATATGTGAAAGATAATTACTCGGTAGCCCAACCCAAACGTTCAGCCAACGGTATGATGCCTAATAAGCTCAAGAAAAAGATCCAACCCTGATACAATCATACAAGATAAAATCCAGTTAAAACAGGAATAAAAAAGAATCGAATTTTTATTCTTTTTTGGTATTAAAATCAGATAACTACAAATAACAATTGATAATAACTCACATGATGGTCAGTCAAGTGATCAACCAGTATTGCTAAGGGGCCAAAAGGTATTAGTAAACTAATCTTATCAGATAAAAAAGCAATCTTTATGCTGGTTAATACTTTTCTCCATATATACATTTTGCCCCAATTATCGGAGACTGATTTAATAAAAAACATATTTCTTTTGGTTGATGATGAACTCGAAAGACCCTCATCATGTGGCTCCATAATCGGCTTCACCTCAATCGATCCCGCCTGTGAACTTTCTTGAATTAGAGAAATCTTTACATTTCAATGGTTTATTCAAAAAAAAAGAATAAAACTCACTTCCATACGGGAACTGAATCCAACCATCTGCAGATTATTGGTGTTTCCCATTTTTTAAATGAAATTGTTAAGCAACCAAGAAGCAAAACTTTATTGCTGCTTTCAATCAAACCTTTAGTCCAACTGCACCATTGAAATCGAACCAAACCACTTAAAACCCACCAAAAATCGGAACCAAAACCCCTAAATTCATTAACTTAATTTCAACTATTAAGATTGGCAAAACATCAAACACCTGGTGGGCACAACTTATTTAATGAGAAACAACCAAAGACAGTTGATGATTCACATGGGTGTTTCAAAACTCAACAATTCGTAGTATACAAAGGGGAAATACCGCGAAATTTCCAGGAAATCACGATGGTTTGATTAAAGTCAATGATTTAGGCTGAGTAGAGATTAAATGTCAAAGAAATTGAATATTCTCTCCATCGGATGTTAGGTGTCTAAAGATCAAGATAGAAAAATGGGGTGTTGTGGTTTGCACGTTGCGTTTGATGTGTTGGTTTATCTAATTAAAAAGCTAAAACAATTGATAAGTGTCAAGAGCGTGTGGAGAGAATGCAAAGACGGAATCAGTGAAAATTACATAATGTAGATTTTCTTTCCACTGATTCAGGGATATTAAATGTTCTTTGTAGAAAAAAAAAAGACAGATAATTCCATGGTCGAAAAAAGAAATACTTGGTTCAAGTAAAGACAGATTTATCATTTATGTAATTTTGTTAGCGTATACATGAGATGTTAGATGGGATAGAATACAGATGGTGTGTGAGTTGCTGGAAAGACATAACAGATTAAACAAAAGCTATAAGGTTTAACGGTATCAAGATGTGTTAATAAAATGTTTCTGTTTTAATGAGAAAAAAACTTGATTTAATTGTAGGCTTACATAGTGTGTGATTTAGGGTACAAAAGAGATAAATGTAATAATTTATATTATGAAAAAACAACTAGAAAGTTTATAAAAAATTAGTCATTATTGTTCATAGGAGTTGATTGTTCATTAGAAGTTGGATAACGGCCTACTGTCTACACAAATGTGATGGGTTTGAATGTGAGAAATGTTGGGTTCGTAGGCCTTTTTTGGGCAGTTAGGGCAGTCGGCCCTAAGCCCGGCCCGTTATGTGTTTACCCTAGATTTGTCTCTATAAATACTATCATGTACTTGTAAATGCTTTTTATTAGCACCTAATAAAGATTACCCTAGTTACCCCGGTGGACGTAGGTCAATTTAGGCCGAACCACGTTAAACCCTTGTGTCGTTTACTGTTTTCGTGTGTTTGTGTGTGCGTGTGATATCCCAACAACTGGCATTAGAGCCTGGGTTCACGGTTGTTTTCACACCACCAGTCGAACAACACTCACCGGATTGCGCCACCCCGTCTGCTGCCGGAGCCACCGCCGGATTCTGTCCAACAGTAACCGGATCACATATTAGGGTTTCGTCAAGGTTGTTCAGTGGTTCTTGTGAACCAGATCTGAACGAAATCACGTCTAGGGTTTCTGTTCAACCAGAAGTCGCGTTTTAGGGTTTGACAGGAGATTAGCGCTACCACCGCCGTCAGGAATTAGGGTTCCGACAGAGAGCTGCAGCCGCCGCCGTCACTGGATTAGGGTTCCGCTGCTGTCATCATCACGATCTTGGGCTTCGGGAAGAAGGTCTCGTTCAGATCCGCGATTAGGGTTTCAACAGTGAACAGCCGCTGTCGCCGCCACCCCTGCTGCTGCTAGGGTTCTGCCTCCGCCGCCGTTGTTTCTTAGTCGGATTTAGGGTTTCTGACGAACAGATTTCAGGAGTCGTTGCCGTGTTCTTGATCAGATCTCGCCATTTGCTATCAATTAGGGTTCCGACGAACCCTTCTACTTCAAATCCAGCCGCCACCTAGGGTTTCGACCCAGCAACAGCCGCCCTAGGTACGATTTCCGGCCTGATAGGCTGTTTTCGACTAGAGTAGGTTTCCGGCGAATCGATTCCGACCAGAACAGTTTGATTTTTGACTATAAAATTTCAGTTTGGTCAAGTTTTGACAAGATTTGATTTGATTTTGACTAAGAAACAGTTTGAGATCAGGTTTGGGGCAGTCTCAGCTCTTTCAGATCAGTTCCGCTGCGTATTAGATTTTTTTTTCAATTTCTGGTTGTAGAACAGGTTCTCGTTTAGTCGTTTGAGATGGCAGAAAACGGGAAGTTTCAGATAGAGAAGTTTGATGGTAAGGATTTTGGTTGGTGGAAGATGCAAAATGAGGATTTGCTACTACAGAAAGATTTGGATTTGGCATTAGGTGAGAAACTAGATATAACAACTGGCCATTTTCCGGCAATTGACCGGCCACTTTCCGGCCATTGACCATCTGAGAATAACCGCCGTCACCTAATCGTAACCCAATACTTTTATCAAAATTACAATTCCATTATATTCATATATGAATTTAGATTCATTTGAGTGTAATCGGAATTTTGATTTGAACGATGGTTTGCAAGTTACGCGCAAAACGATGCAACGTTCCATAAGCCCGAAATCCCGACATCTCCAATTGAGGTGAAACCAATGGGGTTAGATCCG
>WOUH02000002.1:7358394-7374722 GCA_009936405.2 Stevia rebaudiana | reverse complement strand
AAAAATAAAATCAATCATTAAAATAATCAACACATTTTCTCTCTCCACCACTCACCACTACACCCATTTTCCACCACCTCTTCTCTTTCCTGCGTGGCACTGATGCGTCATACTCCACCCCTTCTCCACCCCCTTACCACTACACATGTTCTAATACTAGATTAAAAGGTGTTCATGGATCTTCAACATGTTCATCATCATCATCATCATCACCACCACCATACTGATTTGAATGTGTATTAATCAGACAATTGAACCAACATTGTTTTTCAACTTAATATCATTAAAAACCATAAAAGTAATCCACTATCAATGAATCATAACAACCTAATAAAAAATTTGGTATATGATCATTCCACAATCCATAACAGCAATAATCCAGCATCAATATATAGAAAGAACCAAAACTTATAATATTTTCAAAATTTTGAATATATGCAAAATTTGATCAGGGGGGGTGATTGTAAAATTTATGGCAACCTTCTACATCATGTATACGCTGGGGCAATACCTCATCGAGGACGGTGAGTCCCTAACGGAGGGTGATTACAACACCTATGGCAACCTTCTACATCGTCCGTGGACATGAGAGATTCCTGGTTCATAAGTAATGCTCTGCCTCTTAAATCACCAACGCGTTTTGGGCTTAGTTGGCTGTGAAGCCTTAAAAACTTCACAGTTAAGTGTGCATAGGTGGGAATAATACCAGAATGGGTGACCCCCTCGATAATTTCATCGGGCAACCAAAAACAAATCTGTGAACTCTTGGCGGGGCAAATCAGACAATATTGGTGATTACGAGAGCGGAGGTGTTACAGTTGAAGCATAACGGATTTCAATATGTAAGAATGTAAGATCACCGGTAGATTGGGGTGGTTGGTCCCAATAGATCTATGACCATTTACAGAGCGGATTTTAACATTTAACGAATATGCGAAAATATTACGTAGTCATCATGCGGTTCATAACATAGAAGCACATAGCAACCATGTTACAAGCATACAAATTGCATTAAAAGGTATAAGAATAAATAATACGTATAAGTTTATGCTACATGTTCCAACCTCGATGTTTAAAAAATAAAATTGAGAAAATGGGTTATGTAAAATCACATTAGCAATAGGGAGTTTGAATAACACGCGTAAGTGATGAAGATTCAAAAGTATTAGGTTTAATTCCCACAAGTGTTAACCTATATTGAATATATTGTTTAAGTATTTTGTTCGTAAATACAATCCCAAATTCTACGTTCATAGTTATAAGTCATATGATTGAAACCTAGCTTTTAGGTTCATAGGTATTGAGGTATAAAGTTTATAATTGTGTTTATAGAATTAAATGTTCAAATAATATATTAATAAAACTAACAAGATGCTAGGTAATTATAAGAGATTGAAAGAAAAATTGCACCATTACTCTCATATTAAACCTTTACATCGACCCCTATGTTTAATTCAAAGATATGAAAACATTTTTATATCTCCAATAACTTCATTTGGGGAACTTGATTTTTGTTTAAAATCCTTTGCGTTCCTTGTCTTCCATACCAACTAAAGAGTTGTGAAGAAAATTGACCGAATCAAATTTTTGTATCCAACACTCACCGGCAAACTATCTATAGAGGATAGTAGCCTCTTGACTGTTGGCTGCTTCGGAGTCGAGCAATTACACCATGCTCGCACCCTCCCCCAAACTTCCACATAGCATAGGACATGAAATTAACACTTGATTTGTAGATTCATGAGATGAAGAGCATAGGAAACATGTTTTCTCCAATTCTACAACCCGACGTCGTTATACCATATCTACAATTAACTCTACCAACTTGGTAACTATTTTATGAATGATACTACTACATACTATAGATAGATTATTTTTCTAGAAAAATATATTTACAAATTGTATATAACCGATTTTTCAACGGTGGGTTGGTAATAAAAGTTTGGGATTTTGAGATATGGAGAGCTTGATGCGTGGATCGTCACTCAACTCAATTCCTTCGTCTCTCAATCACACATTCCTTCAACATGATTCTCGATTCACATTCAGATTCAAGTTAATTTCATCAACCCTAATCAACAATCACAAACCCTTTCCTTGTTTGCGAGCTCAACAGGTAGAATTTCTTTATCCTTCATTCTAGAATCACGCCCTTGAGTGATTGAATAATTCAATCTCTAGTTATTGTAATGCCTCCGTGATTCTCGAAAAATTTAAATGATTAACTGATTTTGTAGTCTGATGGATCTGCAATTGACATCCCACCTGCTGATTCCAAACTCGAAATCAAAGTTAGAAATTCACATGATGAAGTATCTGCAACACAAGGCATACGAATTAGAAGACGACCACCAACAGGACCACCATTGCATTATGTTGGACCGTTTGAATTTCGTTTACAGAATGAAGGTAACACTCCTCGTAACATTCTGGAGGAAATTGTTTGGAACAAAGACACAGAGGTTGCACAGGTCTTCTTCTGCTTTCAATCTTCAACACCATGTTTTTGTTACAGGTGGCATTTGGGTCAATTTGGGTTGTGTTTTATCAAATGACAGATTAGATTTGGTTGAAACCGGTTAAACTCCACTCTGAATCTGTTTTGACCCGTTACACATCTTGCTACCTATACATCGTGTAGCTGATTATTTCATCACATACTGATATATGCTGATTTGGGTTGTGTTTTATCAAATGACAGATTAGATTTGGTTGAAACAGGTTAAACTCCACTCTGAATCTGTTTTGACCCGTTACACATCTTGTTACCTATACTGCATATGTGCCGATTTGGGTTGTGTTTTACTGTTTTATGTCAGATATTACATAGTAAATAAGGTTGGTTTGAAACAAGTGCAACTTGTACCAGAACTGATATGAACCTGTTTTGACCCGTTACCCAATCGACCCATATTGCCACCTGTCAGTTTGTAGTTGATTATTTGATCACATACTAAAACGGGTCAGTTTATCAGATGAAAGGTAAAAAGCCTCTTTATACATTAAAGAAAGCTGTTGATCAAGCTCCTCCTGCAAGAGACTTTATTGGAGCATTAAAGGCGTCATATTTAAGAACTGGTTTTCCTGCTTTAATTGCTGAAGTAAAAAAAGCTTCACCAAGTAGAGGGGTTTTAAGAGAAGATTTTGATCCTGTAAGTAACAGAAACCTTAAACCCTAAAATGACCAAAACAAACGTTCGCGTAAAGAAACGATTGTCTTGTTTCATGAGAGTAAATGTTTGTTAATTTATGTTAAAAGAGGATAATTTGTGTAATTTTAATTTACCCTTTGACAATTTTTAAATTTGAGCTATGATTTGATAATCTGATTAGGACTGACAATTCTTGACCTGTTTATGATACGCTTAAACCTGTTTGATAAATAATATATTATGCAATTTTATTATATATATATTTTTAAATATTTTCGGATGCTAGGTTCCATCATTTCTCATTCTTGGTAAATAAAACATATAAAAAAGTTATAGACATGAGATATGAAGTAGTTATTTGTGTTTGATACTTGTGTTAATCGCATTAACTGATTATTATAGGTTGAAATTGCAAAAGCATATGAGAAAGGTGGAGCAGCATGTCTCAGTGTTTTAACAGATGCAAAATATTTTCAGGTTCAAATATTTGCATTTTTAGTTTATTGTATCAGTTTTAACCTCTGTAAAGTTTTATTTTAATCATACAATTTTCTATTTATAAATTTAGGGAAGCTTTGAAAATCTTGAGGCTATACGGAATGCTGGTGTCACGGTACATATTTCCTTGAATCTTTTAATAACTCAAATCAACCTTTTTTTAAAAAAACAAGTCATGATTTTAGGTGTAAAAACAATTTAATTAAAAATCGTTTAACTGCAGTGTCCATTATTATGCAAAGAATTCATTGTAGATGCATGGCAACTGTATTATGCGAGAGCAAAAGGTGCTGATGCTGTTTTATTAATTGCTGCTGTTTTACCAGATCTTGATATTAAATATATGACCAAAATTTGCAAACTCATTGGATTAACTGCATTGGTAGAGGTTTGTAATCTTTTCTTGATTTATAAATATTAAATGATAATTAATAATCTTTTTAGGGTTTGTTTTGTTCTTAGGTGCATGATGAGAATGAAATGGATCGTGTTCTTGAAATTGACGGGATTCAACTCATTGGTATCAATAATCGTAACCTCGGTAAGCAAGTTTCAAGATTTAGAAGTCATGAATGCAGAAACACTTTTTTTTTTATTTTAATTTTTTTTTGCCATGAATGCAGAAACATTTGAGGTTGATATTAGTAATACAAAGAAGTTGCTTGAAGGTGAACGGGGCGAAAAGATTAGACAAAAAGACATATTGGTAAAATGTGGTGTCATTATTTACTTTCTCAATGGTAAAAAATGATTTTTTATTTTCATTTTTTATTTTTTTTAAATTGTTAGGTGGTTGGGGAATCTGGATTGTTCACACCTGCTGATGTGGCATATGTACAAGAAGCTGGTGTCAAAGCAGTAAGTAATTTGATCTTGAATTCATATGAAAATGGAAACGGGTCAATAAGTTTAAGATGTTAAATGGGTCAAAAGTGGGTATACAAAAACTGTATCTTTTGTGCAGATCTTGGTTGGTGAGTCGATTGTGAAGCAAAAAGATCCAACAACAGGGATTGGTGAACTATTTGGAAAAGATATATCTGCATAATGCAGTTGTTGATAACACGCGGGTTTGTTGGAGATTGACAATTTTGCCCTTTTGGTATAAGAAGGGTTCTTGGAGATCAAGTATGAAATTTTGGTTGTTGATATAAACAAAAACCAGAGATAAGTTGATAGATATATAAGCAAACAATAAACAAAATACAAACAGAATTTATTTTGCATTGAATTGAATGGTAAACCAAATTACAAAACCACATTCTTGACAAACAAAAAACATAACAAAAAAAAAAAAGATGATTAAATCCACAAGTTATTGAGATCATGATTAGCATCATATAACTTCTGATAAACAAATTCTGATCATCACATGTCAACCATATCTGCATTCTAAAGCAGAAAACTAGAACACAAATTCAAATTCCTTTTTTGGAATAAGTGGAGCAATAATAACGGAATTTTTACAACATCTACAATCATTGTAACACAAAAACAGCAAAAACGCAATTCTGTTGTTACAATTCCATTATGTAATTTGGTAATTTACTTGGGACTTAAAATCACCAGCAACCAAATATGATACAATCGAGCACCAAAAAATGATTCGAGCAGAGAAATGGATTGAATTGGGAGTCTGATTCTGTTATTTCAAAAAAATCTCTTAAAACCAAACTTTTGTGCACTTCAATGATGTCAAATTTATTGAAGATTAAAAACATATATAAATGAGTCCCAAACCATGGACCAATTTGTGGTTTTAGTCTAATTTAAAAGTGTTACTTTAACCATATTAATGGTCGATTTTATCATTAAAAGGTAACTTTTCATGAACAAAATTTGTCCTTTACTCACCTATCTAGTTTAAACTGATTTGTTCGGTATGATATGATAGTATGACATTAGCTTGACCTCCAAAACATTTTTGTTTTTGTTTATGTGAAACTATAGCAAATAACTAGATTTAAACCGAGTTGGTTAAACATAATACTATACCGATATTGTGTAATATGGTTCATATATTTGTATACTCAATTTTCTGCTTCAAGTCTTCAACACACTATTGGTTATGTATCATACCAAACGTTTAGTAGCACATTAGGCACAACCATCATTGTGGATTTGTTAATCTCTAGTTAGAGGATTCCAAAGATCGCTTTAAAGTCTTTCACTAGTGTAGTCAAAGGTGTCTAATGATTGCTCCCTGAGCCTACTGTGTGTGCGCATGCGTGTGCACAGTGCACGCGTGTCGTTAGTGATTGAGTGAGTGAGCGAGCACGTAGGAGAGAGGTGTTCTCACCCGAGTGGTGGGTTAGGTCTAATGGATGAGTGAGGTGGTTAAAAGTAGGAGGGTGAGAACGTAATTTCTAATTGGTTGAAAAAAAAAATTAAAATAAAAATCACAATTAAGCCCCTCTGCGCGTGACTACCATCATCTTAGCCTCTCTCACTTGGGAGTCGGTGGTGTTCCAGACGTTGAAGCCATGCCATGTAGGCTCTCACGCCTCTTATAGAATGATAATAGATAATAAGAGAGAATCACCAAGGGGCATTTGTCCTAATGATACCCTGAGTACTTCTCAAATGAGAGGTCTCAGGTTAGAGTCTCACTCAGAGCATAAAAAAAGCTCTTGGGTGAGCCAGTGGGGTGTGGTCGCCACGCTTTCAGGGATTCACTGGGTGGAAGGCTGATCTGTTCGTCATGGTGAAGCCAGGTGGCCATCTATTCGTTGTTAAAAAAAAACATAATAAGAGAGAATCAAAACAAAAAAAAAATTATAATAGATAACAAAAGAGAGAACAAAAGTCGAAGAAGATGAAACTTACATCTTTCATTTATGATGTTGTAAAAGCAAATATAAAATAATACAAACCCCTTTAGTTTAAAACATTAGTGTAACTAATAAATACTGAGGACATATGTGCAAGTGGATATATACTATACTTTACTCTTAATTATATGAAATAGCTACTTTTACAGATTTTCAACTTTTTAAATAACTAAACTTATTACGATACAAAGTTATATTCCAATAGCCAACAGTACTATACGTATATTATAGTATAACCTTTTAATCCATAAAACTTAATAATAATATAGTCAACAAAATCAAGCCAAATAGAATTATGTTGATAATAAACAAAGAAAATGGTTAAGTGAGTGATGTGTTCAACCTAATAATTTGTGTTTGGTTCACAACTATCTATCTTAATATTCAAATTTGAAAAATTAAAAAGGTGGGTTATATAGATAATAATTGCTGATTAAATAGGAGCACTAATTGTCTAGCAAGAAGTAGACAAAATTGATCATGGGTCAAATGGGTTGGGCTAATCAAATACAATCCAACTACTACTTTTATTTAATTGGGCCTTCATAAATACCAAAAGTACCAAATGTAAACATCAACCTACACACAGGCACACTGCTCTCTCTATTTAATGAGGTAAAGGAAATAATTAGAAAGAAATGACAACAAAAAACAATTTAAAAACAACATTTTAGTTTTTAAGATTAAAGAAATTAAACAAGCTCTACAACAAATGCTGACGCACCTCCTCCTCCATTGCACACACCTGCTGCTCCGTATTTGCCTCCTTTATGCTTCAAAACCTGCATTAATTACCAAAAAAATAAATAAAAAGAAAATTAATTAACAAATTTATAAAACTCTAAAGATATGATGAAAAACAAACATACCCCCAATAATGTCACGATGATACGCGCGCCACTGCAACCTAGAGGATGTCCCAATGACACACCACCACCATGTACATTAAGCTTTGCCTGAAAGTATACCCAAAACCCACTTAATTCTTGAACACTATATATATATATATATATGGATGAGATAATATGGAAACACACTTTAACTGAGAAAACACTGGAAACCCATATTTACATATGTAACAACATTTTTTTTAACTCTACATTCAATTTTATAACTTTTGATGAAAAAATATAAAAAGGCTCGGCCAAATATTTAAAAAAAAAATGTTCTTTTTTTATAAAAATGGGCATTTTTTAGTAAAAAACATATATGTTACATATGTAAAAACATCTGAACAACCATTAGTTATATATGAAGCCTTTTTTTTCCCAATAAATAATCAACGTTTTTTTTTTACAAAAAAAGTGACAAAAATACATATAAAACCTACCCCTATTTAAAAAAAGAAATATCATGATTTTTCATATGGTGTTTTTTCATTAAACATGGGTTTCTTTTTTATACATTTCCTATATATTTATATATAGGTATCATGGGCATATGCGAAAACTCAAGAAAACTCGTATTCACATGTAAAAAAACTCAATTTTACATAATTTTTTTGCAGATTTTGCATACAGAAGCTAGTCTAATAAAAAAATTAAAAATTAAGAAAAAAAAAGTTTAGCAAGAAACTAATTACATATACATTGCAAAAATGAATTTTTTTACTAAAATGTCTTCTGCGTGTTTATATGCAAAAGTTCCAAAAACATGTAAAAATAAGAGTGTGTGTATGTATATATATATAAACATGTGTGTGTATTTCTGTGTGAAGAAGGGGGAGAGGGTCAAGAACTTACAGAATCCAAGTTAAGCAGTTTTTGGTTTGCAAGAGCGACAGCCTGCGATTGTCACATGAAAGAATAAGAGATCAAAAACAGCAAAATATAATTTATGCTAAATAACTTAAATGAAGAATTCTTACTGCAAATGCTTCATTAATTTCATAGTAATCAATTTGTGAAGCTTCTAATCCAGCTCTTGAAATAGCTTTGGGTATCGCAAGTGCAGGGGAAGTTGTAAACAACTCAGGTGCCTGAAATACATCCTTCATTAACTTCACACATCGCGATATAATAATCACGCTTTTTTTACAAGTTAACTAATTACCTGTTCTGCATCAGCATATCCAGCAACCTTTGCAATCACCTTCAACCCAAGTTCAAGTGCTTTCTCTCCACTAACCAACACAAGTGCAGCAGCTCCATCACTGTCATAACAAATATATTATTATTATTCCTCTTTATCAAAAATAGTAACAAAAAATAAAACTTTTGAAGAATAAATGGAGCATGGCTTACTTAATACCAGAGGAATTGCCAGCTGTAACACTGCCACCGTTTTCCTTAAAAGCTGGACGAAGCTTCCTCAACTTAGCGGGATCAAACTGAAAACGAAAAATTCGAATAAATAAACGTTAAATATAAACAACAAAGATTAGATATATTATGTAACGAAATGTGACATCAGCATATATGACAGCAGTTTCACCTTTCCCAAATCATCATCTTTGTCAACAATTGTTGATGGTCTTCCTCTTGGACCAGGAACTTCAACCTGAATAGTTTCAGAAATAGTCATTAGCACATAAATAAATTTAATAAATGTATAGCAATTAATTTATACAGAAACTAATAAAAACTTACAGGAGTAATCTCCCAAGCAAAAGCACCACTATCTCTTGCAGCAATACCGCGCTCAAAGCTTTGAATTGCATAATCATCCTGCAAATATCAGTTTAATAATGTCATACCATAATGAACACAATCAATGATAGATATTTACTAATCTCCAAGATTAGCGGTACAAAAAAAGGTTTCAAAATATAGTTTACTTGTTGCTCTCTTGTAAGTTGATACGTATCAGCGCATATTTCAGCACAATTTCCCATTTTAAAATCATTAAAAACATCCCACAACCCGTCTTTCAAGATTCCATCAACAAGAGTATCATGCCCAAATTTTGAACCTTTCCTGCAATTACAAACAATTTCACATTGTTTTGTAAACCCTTGCTAAAATTAGAAAAAAAATTAAAAATCATATCAACCTTGCTTCAGAAATGTATTTGGGGACATTAGACATGCTTTCCATACCACCAGCCACAACTATATCATTTATACCCAATTGGATGCTTTGTGCTGCCAACATGGTTGCTGCAGTATATGAATAAAATTATGTTACAGCTGGCATTTAGTTCAATAACTTCAATCTCGAAATAAAAAAAAATGAACAAATGAAAATTGTTGTCACACCTTTCATCCCTGATGCACAAACTTTGTTAAGAGTCGTGCAGACAACAGTATTAGGAATTCCTGCACCTAATGCTGCTTGTCTGGCGGGACCCTGACCCAAATTTGCACCAAGAACATTTCCAAAATAAACTTCTTGTACAAGTGATGGATCAACATTTGCTCGCTTAAGAGCACCTGAAGTTTTACATGAAAACAGTTGAGAAAGAAAGTATGATACTTATTTGCACAACATGGTCTGAATATTATTATTATAAGAAAGAAAAAGATTACCTTCAATTGCTATGGATCCAAGTTTTGTGGCTGGTAAGGATGAAAGAGAACCAAGAAATCCACCAAGTGGCGTACGTGCAACGCCAACAATACAGACATCTGTTATGTTAACCAAGAATTTATGAGAAACCATATAAGTTTTAAAAATATTATGAGATTCAAGGTGCTATTTTCATCTTTTTGTAGTCAAACCTAGTGCTTCTAACAACGAAAACTAATTACAAGCTTCAACTTGGTAATCAAGTTATTTTCAAAGTGCATAACCAGCTAAATGGAAACAACAAGGTAGTGTAAACTGCAATATCCACTATTTCTTCCAACATGAGAGCTATGAATTATGATAATATTAAGTTTATTATTATTGTCTGCATCTTCTTGTTACAGAAATCAAATCTCAATGAACAATATTTAGAAGATAGAGATCTATAAAGCAAAACTCAAGCACAGTATTTTAACTTGAGAGTGTAAGGAATGAACAAATCAGATGTCATGGTTAATATTTTATAGTTCTTCTACAGACAAAATAAAAAAGGGAATTACATCTGAATCAAACGAATAAAATATTCCAAAGCACATCAATCTCAATAAAAACATACATGCAGCAAAACACAGTACCTCTAGGTTTTATCGAATCGGAACCACCGTTTGTTGCTGCATCTGGAGCCATGACGAAATCAGACACCTGTTCATCCATTAAAACATTCAATTTGAAGTTCAAAACAGTAACAAAAAATAAATATCCAAGTACATCAACACATGTTCAACTGTCATCGATTCATATATACAATTTTGACGATCGTACTCATCAAACAGCACAAATGTCATACATGATGTTACAAAATGAAAAGGAAATGTCTGTGATCAGATTCCAAATGCATATATTAGATCAAACGAGCCAAAATCATAAGCAATCCGACACTAGATCTACATAGTAACAACTAATTACTATAAGATGCAATTCAACATACCTTCGTATTCAAACTAACAGCAGAGTGTAAGTGTGTGAGAGAGAAACAGAGCAATGAGGAATGCTACTGAGAAATCGGAGCGATGACGCTTATATATACCGAAAGAGGGTGCAGGATATAGGCTGCGTAGCTGTAGACGATCGTAGCTTTTAATTTAGTTTTAAGAATAAATTATTATATACAGATTCGGACCTTGTTGACAAATGAACAGCATCCCCGATTTGACCCAGTTTCATTCGGATCTTTACACTTTAAAATTTTAAATACGTACTTTTTTTTCTATAACTTGTTGTTTTTTAATAATATTTCAGTTACGTGACCTCATAATATACTCAAAATAAACATAAATTAATTGACATAGGAAGAACACACGTTACCCAAATTAATAAAAAAAAGTTAAAAGTTATGCACAATTCAAACTCTTTAGAGATTATAAAATTTACAAATGAAAAAAGAAAAAAGATATATGTATGAATTCGTTTATAGGTTAAGAAACCTAATGACTCATGAAACTCAAGAGGAAATAACAACACAAACTGAACATCAATAGCAATATAGCAGCTATTTAGATGGGAAAATATTCAAATACCTAAAGACATGTTTAAATTATGGTTGATTGGATATATGTATTAGAATATCATATACATACAACCGTTAGAAATAAAAAATATACATGTACTATTTATAAAAGAAAATTAAACCCTTCAACTAACTAGTTTGTGATGCAAGTGTATAGTGGTGATGAAAAATGTGATAACCGTGGTGCACAGAAAGGAGGAAAACGAGTCTTGTATGTTGTACATTGCCTCGTGACATAATTGATTAGTCCTTTTTATTTTTTATTTTTTTTTATATATTGGCATGATATTAATCGCAGTTTTTTGTTAAATATGGTAAACCAATTTGCTTTGTTTTTACTAACAACTATAAGAAGTATTATTTATAAGTTTTTAATAAAAGCAATTAATGATTAAAGACTTCTAAATACATTAAACATCTTACGTTTGGGTGTAGCATGTAGTGAACATGAGTGGTCACTCAACCAAAACGCTATTTGACATAAATGAGTGTGGTGACTCTAGTGACACAAAAACCCTTCATTTTATATCATTTTTTTCTCATTGTCACTCATATGCGCCACAATACCTTTTGGTAACTATTGCAGTAACGAAAAACAGAGTATGGACTGGGCAAAATCCGGGCTCTCGGCTGGCTATTATCCTGCTAAGAGTCAAAGAAAACCGTTAGTCTCACCGCAGGAGGGTTGCTCCTGCGATCGGACTCCGGCATGAGAATCAGTAAGTGTTGTAGAGAGATAAGAATTTAGAGAGGAAGAAGTGTTAAGTGATAGATTATGAGCGAGCCTTACCTGATCTTGGACCTCCTATTTATAAGACTTCTGAGCACAGCCATTGCCAGCTGGCAGGTGCTTTCCTTTTTAGGCATGCCGTCACCCTGGATCCGGCTACTATTCTCTCTAGAACCTGGGATTTTCCTCTTTAGTGTAACTTCTTGACTACTGTTTATTCTTGGTTCTTTCAAGCATGCCTTCTGCCCTTCGGCGGCAGCATGCTTTTCGGAGTTCCCAAGCTCCTTTTCATGAGAGTAGCATGACAGCTATCTCTTCCTTTTGGATTGACTTGTCTACCTTTCCTCTTATGTTTTCCTTGGAGCCGACGCCAAGGTTCGCCAGTTCTTAGCTAGTTCTGGTGGCAAGATTTTGGCTCGTCTTGACTGGCCATTATTTGTCCTACGTCGTCATAACCCTTGCCGGCGACCGGTCATCAAGCGATAGTCGCGTACCTACACCGGCGAGGATTGGTGAAACCACCAAGCCGATAGTTTGCTACCACGCACGAACCCCCGCTAGAGACCCTATCACCGAGCGAAATCCCGCTTGTTACCAACCACTGTCGCGTGGTCCTTGATTTCAATCTATGTATCGCCTAAGCTTTCCGTCGATAACGGGCACGCGAACATCCCGCACAAACACTAGGCTGGGCCGTTGATCCGCCATCTTCATTGGCTAGTTCGCCATCAATATCAATCGCCGTGAACATATTCTAAACTTCATCACTCCGGAGGTTCTTTCGCGATGCTTTGTCTTCAACTTGACACAACTCCTCCCTGATATGGTTGATATTAGCGTTCTTTTAGGGTCATGAGGAAAACAATCACCGTAACAATGGCGGATCTTGATAACTTTCTTTGTGCCACTTTTTCACCTTTATGAGTTGTTTGAATGGTTTAAACTCTAGGCTATGGAAAGCACCCTGGGTATTAACTTTCTTTAATATTCCGTCTAAAATATTATCTAATTGACCGCGTAGATTATATTATGCGCTAACCCTCCCCTACAAAGATCCACCAATCCAACATGAGTCTTTGACGCTCGAATCGTACATAGAAAATATAATAAAGACAATAGTAAAAATTTTGTGTCACAGCACTCTACCACGCGCTCGCCATAACACCCAATCATCATGAGAGAAACACTTGTAAGTGGCCCGCCACCCTCTCGCGGCGGCGGCAAACGCCCCTTACGTCATCAACTCATCATTAAAGTAACTCACGTCGATGACTTGCCGCCACCCTTATGCACTTGCGGTGGCCCTCCTCTATCCCGCGACCTTTACCGACAACCCACAACCTTGGTGTGACCTCTCTTTCAAACCATAGTTGGAAGGTGGCAAGATGTACCAGTTTCCCAAAGAAGCAAATGTAGCTGTTTGAAATAGTGAAAGAATGAGGCTTTATTAATTACCTAAACCTATGGGCACTCTATGCCCTCTATGTGTAGTAGCAATCAGTATTATTGATAGCTCCTTTTACACGCAGTAAATAGAGGTGCCAGGGATACAACTTCCAATTGATAGGGTACATCGAGATGCATTATAATATATCCATGTATATATCTCTTACAAAAATAGACAACAACCACTAGCCACGTTATGAATTTATAAAAGAGGGTATAAATGTGGTGTTGTCCGCGGCGGACTTTTTAGCATGCTACGTAAATAATCCCCGGTGGACATTCGTCTTTTGTGTGCCACCGTCGAAAATTGTTTCCTCTCCCCTTTATCTTTGAAGCCACACGATGTCGAGCCGCCTACTAACGATCTCCGCCCCGCCACCATTGTTGTGTTTATCACCATCGGGTCGCGGCTGGGAGTTTATCTTCACTAAGAAAGCCTCCTTGGTTGCGTAACCCCGTATGGCAAAGTTATAAATTTAATCACATTATCTTCATGCATAAGGAACTTGTGCAGTATATTTCGCCCGGGAGAATATGTAGACTTGCTTTCACCACCTTGTCCTTGGTACCAATAGTCACATAGGAAAATTAAAGGCTTTTGGCGTCGAGACAACACCGAATTATAACTGCATGGCACAAGAGTTCATGCGGTCCCGAACCGATCAAATATCAAGACCTCTTGAATTTTAGTATTATCTTTTTATTATCTAGATCCCACCTTGATTCCATTCAACAAGTGGCATCACGGTTAATTGCCGTTAGTTTTGCTAATTATTGGAGGCGCCGTCCTCCCGATTTACGTACCATTTGATCTTTCTCCAAAGTCATGTTTGAACAACTCTCCATGGACACGGTCTGGTATAACTACTGCTTATATTTACATTAGTTATTGCTTTCAAATGACTCTTTGCTTTATAAATAGCTATACTGCTAACATTTTTAGCAGCAGAAAAGACTAGTATAATACCATCTGTTATCGTCCCCAAAGGGGCGATATGATAAGGGACCACATGTCCTATTTTGATTACACAACATATCATTGTCCAATTGCCCAACAAAATCAAGTTTCGGTTGTAAATCACACCTTTGGTTAGTCACGCGCAACATCCTTGTGGAAGTTGCACTTCGCACCTTTACTCAGTTGCAGGTCACATATGTATCATGTATTAGAAATTATTTGTCACTTTATTATTTAAAGTTCAATACTCCAAACATTCTTTAGCATTATTGAACTGGGGGACTAGCAAGATACAACTCCCCGCGCACATTGCGCAAGTATCGATTGAAGAAGCCCTTCAAAGGCTATTGAGGGAGGCGGGTACAAACGCACCCTCCCCGCGCACATTGCGCGCATATCTATTGAAGAAGCCCTCAAAATGCTAAATCCAAGGAACTTAAAAAGTTCCTTGGACCAATGAAGGGTGGCAGGAACAAACACCCCTACTCACGCACATTGCGCGCATATCTATTGAAGAAGCCCTCAAAAGGCTATTGAAGGAGGAGGGTACAAACGCCCCCTTTTGTCGTAACAGCGTAATAAGCTCCTACTAAGCCCTCAAAAGGCTATTGAAGGAGGAGGGTACAAACGCCCCCTTTGTCGTAACAGCACGATAAGCGCCTACTAAGCCCTCAAAAGGCTAAGCCCTCAAAAGGCTATTGAAGGAGGAGGGTACAAAAGCCCCCTTTGTCGTAACAGCGCGATAAGCGCCTACAAAGCCCTCTAAAGGCTATTGAAGGAGGAGGGTACAAACGCCCCCTTTGTCGTAACAGCGCGATAAGCGCTTACAAAGCCCTCTAAAGGAGATTGAAGGAGGAGGGTACAAACGCCCCCTTTGTCGTAACAGCGTGATAAGCGCTTACAAAACCCTCTGAAGGCTATTGAAGGAGGAGGGTACAAACGCCCCCTTTGTCGTAACATCGCGATAAACGCTTACAAAGCCCTCAAAAGGCTAAATCCAAGGAACTTACTAAACGCCTTGGATCAATCAAGGGTGGCGGGTACAAACGTCCCCCACCCCCCGCGCATGGCACACGAATTATTAAATAGGCCCTCAAAAGGCTGAAATCCAAGGGACTTAATAAACTCCTTGTATCATTCAAGGGTGGCGGGTACAAACACCCCCACCCCCCGCGCATGGCGCGCGAGTTACTAAATAGGTCCTCAAAAGGCTGAAATCCAAGGAACTTAATAAACTCCTTGGATCAATCAATGGTGGCGGGTACAAACGCCCCCACCCTCCGCGCATGGCGCGCGAATTATTAAATAGGCCCTCAAAAGGCTGTAATCCAAGGGACTTAATAAACTCCTTGTATCAATCAAGGGTGGCGGATTCAAACACCCCCACCCTCCGCGCATGGTGCGCGAGTTACTAAATAGGCCCTCAAAAGGCTGAAATCCAAGGAACTTAATAAACTCCTAGGATCAATCAACGGTGGCGGGTACAAACGCCCCCCACCCCTCGCGCATGGCGCACGAGTTACTAAATAGGCCCTCAAAAGGCTGAATCCAAGAGACTTAATAAATTCCTTGGATCAATCAAGGGTGGCGGGTACGAACGCACCCCACGCCCCGCGCATGGCGCGCGAATTATTAAATAGGCCTAAGGACCACGTGTATCGTGTGTGCAAATCATGATTGAACAAATTGTGATCATGCTT
>WOUH02000002.1:7338440-7353258 GCA_009936405.2 Stevia rebaudiana | reverse complement strand
AATGTTGTCAAACAAATTTGACTATGTTAAAATACGCTCTTTATATGTGAAATCACATATTTAACCCATTTTGACCCATTTTATATTTTATTATTGTAGGACCGCCTTGTACAAGAATCTAACAGGATGTCACAAAATTTGGCGGATGGCGAGCAACTGGACGAACATCAATTGTTTGAAAACGTATTTGGTCATCGACAGGGTTATATTAAGAGTATTGGACCAACAACTAAAAATGCTTCTTTACTACCGTCTAGCCAGTATGAAGTGGGGCCAAGTCAAGCAGAATGGCAACAACAATTCGAGGCCTACAAACAAGAACAACAACAAAATTTCCAACAACAAATGGAAGAATATAGACAACAACAGTAACAAATACAACGACAAAATTTCCAACAACAAATGGAAGAATATAGGTGACAACAAGAACAAATGCAACAACAAAATATAAGACAACAAATGGAAGAATATGCAAAACAACAAAATGATTTTCGACGAAAGATGATGGAAGATATGAAACGATTCCACCAAAGTAGTAGTCGCCAAGATGATTCTTCCGATGATGAATAAACAAACTATTTGGTTGTGTAATTTGTATTTGAATTGTGTGTTTTGAATCTATTTGTTTGCGGATTATTTATTATAATTTTAAGTTTTATTGTATTTTAGCTATCGAAAACAGGAATTGTAAAATTCGGAAAAACAGGGGCTTTAAAAGCTGGTATACAGCAAAAGCAGCAGGCTGCTGCTAAAATTAGGTGAGGGTATTCCCGACGACATGTCGTCGGCAAAACTCAAATAAATAAAGTACAATTAGGTTATGCTTAGTAGTTAATTAATTAAAATATAATCTTTTAATCTGTCCCGACAACAAGTTGTCGGCATAGGGTATTTAATTATTTTGTTAATTAGGGTTTCTCTTAAATAATGATTAGTTAAGAACAATTAAAAAATCTATCCCGACGACATGTTGTCGGGATTGATTTTTTATTTATTTTTTAACTAATCATCATTTAACAGAAACCCTAATTAATAAAAAATGAGTATAAGAATTCCCGTCAACACGTTGTCGAGATAGATAAATAATTTTTTATTTTTTATTTTCTACTCGTCATGTATTATTGTTTAATCTTTTTTTTAAAGAAAATAATATCCACATTTTCCAACAAGTTGTCGGGATTGGTGGTACATATACCAACAACGGCTTTCCCGACAACTCACCCGACTTGTCCCGTTAACACTTAGTCGATGACACTAGTGCCGACAACATGTTGTTGGGAAAACCTTTGCCGACAACGTGTTGTCGGGAAAAGTCTCCTTTTTGGTGTCTGCATAAGCCGCGATTGTTGTAGTGCATGTGGGTACGGGAGGTTGGAGATTTGGGTGATGAAGGAATATGACGTGAAAGAGTCATGGACAAAGCGGTTCGATATTCATGGTGCGTGTTTGGCTTGAGCCCCGAGTCATGACCATGGGATATGGCGAAAAGCGGTGCATGAGAAGATGGTTGTTAGGGTTTTGTGTGTGTTGAAGAATGGTGAAATATTGGTGGAGTATAGAGGTGGGAGGTTGGTGAAGTATGATCCAAAATGGAAGGAGTTTAAGGATGTGGTGTTTCATGGGATGCCTAAAGTGTTCCAAACAATTGTACATGTTGGTAGCCTTAATTGGATTGATACACCAATGTACCAAGCTCAACGCAATGAAAATCAGAGATCACGAAACAGCAACGCACAATAATATAATCAAATACTGCTTCGATTAATTACAAGAAACTCAAACACAAAACTTGCAAAGGTTACAAAATCATATACCGTATCTTCGGTATATATGGTTCACGTAAATCTAGACTCATAACTAGATTATACCCTAATTTTGTAAACAGTAACTATCTAAAACTCTATTACAACCTTATCACGTTATAATACTTGATAATTACAAATTAACCCAACTTTGACCTACACGTCAGAATTGGTCCCTCATATTCACCTACACGTGAATATGATTCCAATAAATTCCAACAAGCTCGTCATTCAATCTTGCTTAAAATATACTCTTAATTATGCATATAAGTTATACAATTTTATAACAATTTATATTTAACACAAATTTGGTACTTGTAATTCTTGATTTCTAGGCTTTCTCTTAATTGTGTTTGACACTATCATATAATATGTATATGGCACTCAAGACTTTTGAATCGGATAAGACAGACAAATTGTCAAGAATAAGGATGAAATTTATGTTTTGAAATGGTACCATGATTCATATGAGTTCGATTATGAATAAGACCAAATGAGTCAATTATAAAGGAACAAAATGTCACTCTTTAAACAATTCATGAAAAGTTGATAGTTGACGGTTATAACCGCTGCATGACAATGACATAAAAAGCGAATTGTTGTTGACAATAGACACTAAGGACCATTCTTATCAAAGTATATAAGTACAAATCAAAAATGTTTTATCATTTGTTTAAGCTTTGTTTATATACCCGATTAGGGCTCTAATCCCTCACAAGGATTCTGCCCCTTTGAATTGAAACCGTCTTGTTTTATATTTTGTATTAAGTAAATCCAACTAAACTAATTTGTTTTTCTCTCCTTTACAATCGGCGAGTTTTGACTCATTTTGTTTGGGTGAAATGGTAGGTGTAAGTCAATGACCTTAATATCACCAAAAGTAATTAATCTTGATTAAGGCGGTTTTCGTTCGAATCTTTCAAATGACTAACTAGTAAAGATTGAAGAAGAACATAAGATTATATCAATCAAAAACAGTCAGCAATACTTGAAAACACTTTACAACTAAGATCACATGACCAAAGAAGAATATAAGACTATATTAAATAACAATCAATATTACACGGAAACACTTTACAAATTACTTTGATATGTTTGGTAGAAGTAGGACATTTATATTTATAAAATTCTATTATCAAAATTTATGTGTAAAAGATATACTTTACATAAGGGTGTGAGATTGTGTCCAATAGCAAAACCATTTAGGCCTATTATAAATTAGGTGGAGTTGGAAATAAAATGAATCATTACGTTAAAATAAAAAAATATATTTGTTTTAAATTTAAGAATGAAATGTACTATTAAGTAAGAAAAAAGTAATCCAACCCATAACTTGACCAATGATCGAAATCATGACCCGACCAATGACTCAGCCCATTACCCAACACAACTGACCCATAATTCATACCATAACCCGACTCATGCCCCAAACCATGACCTAACATTTGACTTGTTCTATGACCCAACCCATGATCAAAATCATGCCCTAACAGCTAACCCATGACCCGATTCATGAATTGAAACATAAAACAACCCACGACCCAAACCATTACAGCATGACCTAACCCATGACTGAGCTGAACACATAACCGGACCCATAAGCAGGCTCAAGGCCCAAACCACGAGTAATCACACAACCCAAACCATGACCCGACCGACAACCTGAACCATGAGTCAACACACGTCCCACAACCTAAACCATGACCTGACCCACAACCTGAACCATGAGTCAACACACGTCCCACAACCCGGAACCAGTTATCAAAACGGTCTGTTATGTACTTAAAACGGTTCGATTGGTCAAACCATTGAACTGGTAGTCAGATAGGTCGGACCATATAACTGGCCGGTTGAACCAATGGTCGAACCGGTTATATATATATATTTTATTTTTGCGGTATTATATATAATCATTAAAATAATTATTAGACAATCCAGTACTTAGATCCGATCCGACCGGTCAGATCCTTGTAAGATGTTTGGTTCACTATCCGGTCCGGTTTTTTAAACATTGATGATAGTGCTAGCGTCTTCTTATGTAATAACTATTATTACAATCTATATATACAAAAAATGCTAATTTGAGATGGTTAATCTTTTAGTTTATTGTTGAGTGTCCAGATAAAAATGTACACACAACTCACTCAACTCGTGTCAGTTTTTCTACCAACGGACTATGCAAAATTTCCATAATTTTCTGCAAATTTCTTGATCCGAATATTGAAAGATGCATGAGTCCACGAGTTTACAATGCTCCTCCTGAAAATCAAAACAAAACAAGATTTTAAGCACAAAATATTAGATATCATAACATAATATTGAAACTAATTCAAGATTGTTTAGGCCCGTATACGAAATGAATGATTAAATAAAAAAGTAAGAATCTTTAACGATCTTGATGAAAAAATAAGATTATGTAAGCAGGTTACCATGGTAAGAACACCAATGTATATGACGGATGTTGCGTCAACGGCTCTGTGGCTAATCAGACCGTTTAGACCATTCGGTTAGCTTGACCATGAGCCGGTTATCAAAAAGGCGAGTTTGGTCTGAGTCAATGGTCATGCTGCTGCTAGTTCTCATGGGACCCAACCAACAGCCATATGACATATGACCAGACTGTTAAGACCTAACCATGGGTTAACTAAGTCAGTCGGTGCAACCCACTTTAGTGGACCGTTAGACCGTTAACCAGATTTAAAAAAACAAGCTGCAGCCGAATACAGTTGTTCTTCTTCAAATGGTTTCGAAACATAACCATCCATTCCACATTTCATGCATTCTTCATCTGTCGCCTGAATCACATCTGCTGTCATTGCTAAAATAGGCGTATGCCAATGACACGCGCCTCCAAACATTTCAACTGATGATTCACCGGATTTAATTTGTTCGTTAACTGCGCTTTCTAGTCTGCGAATTTGTCTTGTAGCTTCAAACCTAAATACAACACCGAGGGTATTTTAGACATTTCAACATATGCCATTAACACTAATACAAGGGGTATTGTAGACATTTGACTAGTAAAACAAAGGGAGACCCGTTATATTTACCCGTCCATTTCAACACCAAGGGTATTTTAGACATTTGACAAGTTAAATAAAAGGGAGACCGTTTTTAACCATCCATTTCAACACCAAGGGTATTTTAGACAATTGACAAGTAAAACAAAGGGAGACCGTTTTTTACCCATCCATTTAAACACCAAGGGTATTTTAGACATTTCAAACTATGCAACTAACCTAACTACCAAGGGTATTTTAGACATTCAACTAGTACAACAAAGTGACACCGGTTTTTACCCATCCGTTTCAACACCAAAGGTATTTAGACATTTCAACCTATGCCATTAACATAACTACAAAGGGTATTTTAGACATTTTACTAGTAAAACAAAGGGAGACCGGTTTCTATTACCCGTCCATTTCGGGCATTTGAAGATCCATGAAACAAGCATGAAAAGAATGAGGCGGTTTAAGCATCTCTAAAGCAGCTTTCCCACTATCTACACAAGTAACAATCGCTCCATACTTCTTTAACGCGCCTTCTGCAACGCGTCTATTGACAATATTATCATCAACAACCAAGATTCTTTTATCGCGTAATAAAGTCCCAAGATTTGATGGCTTTCTTCTTGCTAAAACGCGTGCGTCTCCTACGGAAATTGTTTCTTGAAAGCAAGAAATCAAGACACTTAATCTTAGAGGCTTTGGTACAACGGTTGCAACCAAGTTAGCCAATTGGATCTCATTTTGAATATTAGGGTTTAAAGAGTTAGCCAACAAAAATAGTTTTGTGCTACTTTTAATGCCACGAAGAAATGCAAGATCACTTTCTTTATCCCAAATTTCTTGGTCAACAAGAATCATTGTAAAAACACCCGAATCACTGCACACGAAAACAATGGTTAAAGATGTCATAAACAACACGTGTTACCACTAAATGGTTTGATTCAGGTTATGTTTTATCTCAAACGGGTCAAACAGGTGAAATACAAAAAAGGTCAAATGGGTTAAACAGGTGAACCCAAAATGTACATCTAATGTACAAATTATAAAGCCTTTTTAATCATTTATAGTTTTATTCAAAATGTAAATACTATAAAAAAGATACAATCTTTTGTTGTTCATTAAAAAGTGTTTGGGTCAACCAGATTGACCCAATCTGTTTAAACTAAAAATGACCCATTTGATCATTTAACCTCAAACATAATTTGACCCGTCACCAAACCCAACCGGTCCCACAATCTTGTTATTTAAAAAAGATAACCTACATTGCCAACTGGAAAGATTGTGCAGATTCAAAATCAGATGTGATCTCAACTGAAATTCCAATTCTTTCAAGATGATATCTTGTAACTTCAGCTCTGATATTTTTCTGATCAATCACCAACGCCTTTAAACCCTTAAACTCTGATGTATCTGGATAATACTGTTGTAACACGGTATCAAGAGAACATGTTTCTTTTTTCATAAAAACAGCTGTAAATGAAAATGTACTCCCGATACCCGGTTGACTCACGAACCCGATCTCACCGTTCATTAAACCAACCAACCGCTTGCTAATGCTCAAACCGATACCGGTCCCACCATAAGTTCTTGATGTTGAACTATCAGCCTGCATAAAAGGTGTGAATATACTGCTTTGCGCCTTTATGGGGATTCCAACGCCTGTATCTTCAACGGTTACTAATATTCTAATCTTTTCGGATTCGTTTATTAAATCTTTGCTGCTTAATTTCTTGAAATTTTCCCAACTTTTCTTCCTGTCAACCACAGGAAGCCCGCTTAAGGTGTTACAACATACGTTTGACTTTGACCCGTTAAAGATTTTCATGTCGTTTTCGTACGCCAATTCATCTGCTAGATGCACTGACACGAATATGTGGCCTCTTGCATGTGTGAACTGCAAAAAGAAACATATGCGAATGGAAGAACATAAAACACAAAATAGTTTGTTGATTATAATAAGTTAACTACACGCATGGTCTCTGTGGTTTGCAGAAAGTAACAAGCCTTAGTACTAACGGTTTAAATCTTTAAATCAACAGGTTTGAGTTTTATGCTTTCAGTAACGAGTTTGGGTATTAAGGCTGACTTATGTTAACTTCTATATTAAATTAAAGCGGAATGACAAAAATACCCTTTGACGTTGACATTGTAAAAAGACAAAGGGTATTTTGGTCATTTCACCCAAATTTAACGGAAAAGTCAACAAAAGTTAGCCTTAACACCTAAACTCGTTTCAAAACTGAAAGCAAAAAAGTCAAAACCTGCTACGTTGAATCCTTAGAACCTAAACTTGTTATTTTCTGTAAACCATAGGGACCATATGTGTAATTAACTGTTGTAATAAAGATGAGAAAAGGTGCTAACTTTAAGTGAATTTTCAACAAGATTTGTGATTATCTGCCTGAAACGCCCCGGATCTCCAACAACAACTTCTGGAAGTTGATTAGAAACAAAAACCGCCAACTTCTCGTCCACAAGAACAAAACAAAACAAAACAAAAATGTTTAGTTACATCAAATTAATAGATTAAAAATTAAACAAATAATCAAATATCAACCTCGATTCCCTTTTCTTGAGATTTTGATGACAACAATGATACAACATTATCAAGAACGGTTCGCAGCTCAAAAGGAACCGCTTCAAGTTCAAGTCTTCCAGATTCAATTTTTGCTTGATCAAGAACTTCATTAATCAACTTTATTAAATCTTTACCACTCGCGTGTGCAGTTTGTGCAAAATCCAATTGTTTTGCATCTAAACTTGTGTCCATAAGCATCTGCAACATACCTGAAATAAAAAATTATAAAATCAAACTCCCACAACATCTAATAACAGTTATTCAACTTCAAAATCTACAAGTTACCTAAAACACCGTTCATCGGGGTCCTAATTTCATGAGAAACCGTTGCAAGAAACTACAAAAGGAGATCATTTTCATAATTATGATCAAAATCACAACAATGTGATATGAAAACCGTTGTAAATTGATTAAATGTCTAAATTAACCTGAGATTTTGCAATATCTGCAGCTTCAGCGCGATGTTTAAGCGCCATCATTTTTCTATAATCATGTTCAACCGCATCGATTCGGTTTATAGCTGCATAAAATATATGACCAAGAAGAAAAGTGATAATAAGAACACCACCAGATGCCAGTATTGCTGTCCAAGGTAAAGAAGGCCTTTGTTTAAATCTGTTAAAAAAAACACAAATTTCAGTTACTAAAATTTCATATATACCCCTAAAAACTTTCAAAATACCATATATATCCCTACAAACATTCAAAAAATCATATGTATACGTAGAAACTTAAAAAAAAATCATATGTATCTTAATTAAACTAATCAAAATATCATATATCCTTTTTCACATATTTCATAAACAAATAATTTATATAATGACTATTTTACCCTTAAGTTTTTTATAACTTTAAGATATCAATTTTAAGCATTTAAACTTTATCTTTTAGTGCTTTCTATTCTGTTTTTTTATTCTCTTTTTTTACAATGATATCTTCATTTCTTTTTTTACTATTTTACCCTTAAGTTTCTTTTTTTACAATGATACCACTTATTTCTTTTAGTGCTTTCAATTCGGTTTTTAGCCTTTAGATAGTATATTTGTAAAAGGGTAAAATTGGCATTAAGAGAAATACTATTTGGGAAGGATATATATGATATTTCATATGTTTTCTAGGGATAAATATGAAATTAACCCTTTTTAAAGAAATAAAAATGAAATAAGTTTACTTACCTGCAACGCATTTCATGCTTTCTAGAAGGATCACCAAAATCAAGACTGCTAATGTGAAGAAAACCCGTATCAATCTCATCAGGACCATACATGTTAATGGGTCCAGAAACGTTTGTTGTGTCATAAACATTTACAACAATCGTCTGTTTGCTTGCTAGTTGATGTAGAAGCTTCTCAACAAGTGATGGAACATCATAAGATGCACCAAGATACCTGTTTTTATAAAAAAGTTTAAATTTTTATAAATAATGGTAAATCTTTAATAAAATATAAGTTGTATTTTCATTAAACATACCCCACAGTTGCTTTAATTCTCTCTTCTGGTGTAGCATCTTGACGAAGATGAGTGTTGTAAACAGCAAAAGTAAGCACAACACCTAAATGATTTGATTTTAATAGCTTAAAAGGCGATGTCAAGACTCCTTTTCCGGATGCTCTTGCTCGCAAAATGTTTTCACGGTCTTCCTAAAAAATGGTGAAAAATAAAAGAAATTAATAAAAACATAGAATTAATACTATATATTAGTTTAACTAGTCAGGAATGAAGTAACTAAGAAGCAGTATTGTAGAAATCGCAAGGCGGTGAGTACCAACCATAGATTAATCAGATTGGAGTTTTATATATACCTTTTTTAAAGTTGTATATATACACATTTTTTTGCTGATTTTTACCAAACTTTTACTGATTTTAACTGACATTGACCGAATTTCACCGCCTACCGATTTTATGGTCAATTAGGTGGAATCGCAACTGTGGATCACTGATTACGGACTAACCACTAATTAATCACGATTTTTACAACACTGCTAAGAAGACCGGTGGGACAATAATGACTCAAAATGGCTTTAAGTCTATTCAGCAACACTTTTGGCATCGTTTGGATTTACTTGAAACATATTTAGTCAAACTTAAAATTTGTTTAGGGGTTGTTCGGTAGCCTCTTAATGACAGTGACTATATGATTACACCTCTTAATGGTTTAGACAACCTCATTATTGTGCAAAACATGATGAAAAAAATCATACTATTACAATGAGAGTCTAAATCTTTAAATAACTCTCAAGAGTTTAAGAAACTAGCAATAAACCAAAACTCAAACCGACGCATTCGTAAGCAAACGGGTTAAAGTTACCAACCATAAAGGAGACCTTTTTAAAAACTTGATAAAGATAGATACCTTGCCAGACATCATATCAATCGAGACAATATGAGAAACGGTTTCTTGAGATAAGATAACCGGAGCATATTCATCATAAACAGGCGAAGGATCAAGATTCTCAGGGTCACAATATTGAGCCAATGTTTGATCTTCATCCTCAGAATCCATCTTCTTTATTGTCCATCCATGTTCTTTCTCGAATTTCTCCCTTTCAAAATGGCGCACTCTCAACGCATACGCAACACCACTCGTTAACGGCCTCTCAAAAGACGTTCTTTCCGTATATTCACCAAATGTTTTCTACAAGAACATTACATAATATTTCTTAGATTTAACATTTTTTGACAAAAGCTAACACATTAGAGAAATTAAAAGAAAATATTACTTGATCAATAGCAGGAGGATGTTTCCCATGATAAAAAGTTGAGACAAGAATTGCAAGAGCATGAACATGATTCATGCTCACATTGAATTGATCTTGCAACATACGCGCGCGTTCATCACACATGTTTGCTATCATTTCTCTTCTTCTTAACTGAATACCATCATTTAAGTACCAAAACAACCAAATTGATACGGTAACTCCAAATAACACAAAAACAACTAGAAGCTTCTTCATCCACTTTCCCGCACTTCTTGAGTAACTTTGCGTATGCTCTTTTTTCTTCATTTTACGTTTGCGATTCTTCCACAAACAACGAATCGGGGAACACAATGCAATAGTTATTAAAAGGGTCCATATGCATACATTCAAAATACCGTTATTATGATCTTTTGCAAGTTTTTCATGTAGTGATAGAGCTTTATTATCATCAATAGGGCATTGACCCCACAATTCCACATTTTGTGCGTTATTCGGTTCTTTGAGAGAACAGGTTTTTTCATGCTTTGTGGAAAATTTATCTCCCAATTGTTTCGTACATTTCAAGGCGGTTATCTGAAAGAAACCGACATTTAGTTGGAACACAATTACCATGTAATCTCTCTATCTGTTTCATATACTTTTAAATAGTAAATACTAAAAAAACTACAATTGCAAAGGTTATGCATGAGGGTATTTTAGTCATCCTACTCAAGTATTCAGGACACTATAAATCACAAGAAAGCAAACTACTTTACTTAACACTTAGTTTTTAAGCAGCTGGAGAATAATTTGTTAATTATCTACAAATATAGGGTGTAATTTTCTCTGATTTCTAACAAATTTTGATTCTTTATTTAGGTTTTTACAAGTATATTGGAAAAATTGCTTGAATGTACAAATCAAACAATGAAATGATGAAGTAAACTAAGAAGATGCAAAATTAAAACCTGATCTGGTTCAAAGAATGAAGAAGTTGAATCTTGAAGAAGGTCATTGCTGACATTAAATTGGTCAACCAAGACTGAAGATTTATCTTCAAATCTTCCACTTATTATCTCCAAATTTTTACTAAAAATGAAATTAAACACAAATAAACCAAACCCAACTGCAACAACAAGAACCCAGAAATAAAGTAGCAATCGTTTACATCTCCAACCACTGTTAGATCCTCTCACAGGCTCTTTCGTCTTCCTCATCTTTGAATTAGTACCATTTAACCCAGAAATCTTGCAATTTAAAGACATTATCACAAACACCCACTTGTAAATCTTGATAAAAAGACTCGAAAACTCAAGAACAGCAGGGAAAAACATGAAAAGACAGAATCTTTATGAGGTACAGATCGATCTTGCAGCAAACCCAGCTCACAATTCAATGATAAACATCTATCACTCGCACAAAGCTTTGGTAATTATCAAGAAACAGAGATTTGCAGGTCCAGTGAGATGATTACAAAAACACTTCATTTCCTCAGATGTAAAAACCAATCAAAATCACATCTTGCGGTGGTAGAAAAGGTAAAGTTAAAAGGAATCATGGCAAATCACAAGCTGTTGTTTGAAACACAGAGGCAATTTTGGGCAAAAACAGGAAGAAATCATCAAGAATAAGACAACAAATTAGATGAAGGAATATAAGAAATTAAGTAATTTTCCTATTATATGGTCTGCCTGCCTCAACAAAGGCTGTTGGAAGTATAAAGAGGCATCAAGAACAAACCTTTTTTAGAGAGAGAAAGTGAGGAGAGAGAGGATATGATATGATTATTAAGAGAAACTGGACAGCCAGTTGGGTTTTCACTGCCCAACTGGAATCAATGACAAGTGTTTTTGTAATTAAAGATATTGGTAGAAAAGAGGCGCCTTTGCTTTTTAATCTATCACTTTCTCTCTCTTTGAAAAAATCAATAAATATTAAAATAAATAAGAATGTTTTTGTTTTAGTTTTGTGGCTGGGGACATATGATTATCTCATCATCTTGCATTCTTGTGGGAGGATGGATAACAAGATATTATCTTTTTATAACTTTTCTTTTTTTTTAGAGAGAGAAATAGTGCTCTATATAATTAATTGTACATACACTTTCTTGAAATTATCCTATCCAATTCTTGTCTTATTATTTAAATCTTTTTTGTATTGACTTGTGTTACTAATAACATTTTATAACCAACGCATTTCATTAGTAAAATCGTAAGGCCAACAAGCCACTAATAAGGAGAGTATAGACTAGCTCCAATTAAGAAATCAATACAAAGAAACTCAAGATTTAAAAAAAAAGTACGGGTTAGAGCATTCAGATTAGTTTCCTCGTCATCATCCTCATCTGTAAGTTTTTTAATTAAATAAAATATATTTATACTTTTATTATTATCTTTTTTCTCTCATTCACTGACAACCACTTTAAAAAACTATTAAAATAACATCATTATTTTTTCTCTTTCCTTAATCAAAATCCTCATCTTCATATTTTTTTCTAACTATGGGGTATGAGCAATCAAAACCCCAAATATTTCTCTTTGCTCTACTTACGACCACTCCCAACCACACTTTATCCGCATTCCACTCACATCTTCAAAAAGAAAGATTAGGAAGCATTTGTCTTTCTCATATTTCATTTGTTGGATTATTTATTATCACGTTTGGGTTAGACTAATTAATAGATGTTAAATTTATTTTTTTCACATGACTCGTTGTTTCAACATTTAATGTCATTGGTAGGATAATGTCCTAAAAATCCCCCACAACCATTTTTGACCTAAATCATTTAATTTAGCAAACCATCTTTTATGAATAACATGCATACTTCGTTAGTTGTTTCTTGATAGAACAACCATTCAAACACCAAAAACGGGAGAGTAAATGAAGGAAGGACATTTGTCTCACTGGTACCATGTGTACTTTCTAAATGAGAGGTTAAAATTGGAGTCTCAATCAGATCAAAAAAAACAAAATATGCTCTTGGGTGAGCCAAGGGGTTTTCTCACAAAGTGAGTTTCCTCATGAATTAGTGGGACGGGGTCGACACACTTTCAGCTATTCGTTGGGTGGAAGGCTGATCTGTTTGACAAGGTGAGGCCGGATGGCCCCACTATTTGCTGTTAAAAAAATGAAGCACACAAACAAAAATAGTGGCATGTTTCTGTACGTTCGTTCGTTAATAAGTCAAATGAACAGTTTATGAGCATAAATGAACATAAACAGATGTAAACAAACGAACATATATAAACAACAAAAATAAAAATAACTGAATATAAATGAGCACAAACGAAGATAATTAGTATATGGAGTAGCTTTATGTTAATAATATTTATATATTATTTTAAAATAATAATAAAGCTAGATAGTTAAATAGTCAGAAATAAAAATATTTAAAGACAAACCAACATAAACAAAAGAATAGTTCTTGCACATAAATAACACAAACAATAGGTGTAATGTGTTTATGTTCGTTCGTTAATTGCTCGTACACAACTTTTTAAGTTCGTGTTTGTTCATTTAGTAAATAAAATAACATAAACGAATTTTTCGCGGAACAGTTCACGAATGGTTCACGAAATGTTCGGTCGTTTACAGGCGTAACAAAAAATGCTCTAGTCAGCTTGACGTTTATTTATTGAGGTATGCAAGTATGCAACTATCATGTGACGAAATTACTTGCAACTGTGTCACCTCATGAATGACCAAGTTGGTGAAGAAAAATGCCAACGAGTGATCCAAACTTCAGTTGTCATTCGACAAACCAAACCTACAAAACGTATAACACTCAACAATTGCACATGTTGATTCAATTCAATCATAATGCTTAAAAAAATCAAGCTGGTGCATACTTGTGACCTGAATATGTAAATGTTAGATCAAAACTATTAGGCTTGCACAACCGGGTTTTGCTTCAAACCATAATTTTATTTTGAATTGATTTCTCTTATCTTAACTAATTAATAGGGTAGTTAACTAGTTATGTTGACCAATTGTGTTACACCGATTAACACTTATTACGTTGATTGATTGTTTTGCACCGACTAGCACTCTACTATGCTTAAATGGAGAAACACTTATGGTATGTGTTACACCGACCATGAAAACACTTGGATTAACTAATCTTTCAAGCTACACTAACCAATGAGTCTGGGTTGCAACATCCTGAATTTCGGTGTGTAACATGTTGAAAATTATCCTTGATATTATAATAGTTAAAATGTTCATTTATAGTGTGTCGTCCAATTTAATCAATTTTAATTGTCGTAAAATCTTAGGGGCCAAAACTCAACATTACATGCATGAGGGGCATCGGGGCAAACATATGGACAAAGTAAAACCCTCGTAAAATCTTGATAATAATAAATGGAATTAGTTGGTTTCCTTATTGTTGTGACTATCAGATATCAATCCATCATTGAGTAAGATTTGAGTGTGATGCTGTGGCGCCCGGGTTCCCAAACTAACCCCTTTATACGTATTTCAATTAAAAACAACGTTTAGATTTAGGTTCCATAAATTTCTTTTACAAAAATACGTATTTTGCTACTTAAATCCATTCATACGTTAACATATACCACCCTAAGGTGTACCAAGTCTTTACAAATTAATTCGTAATCAATATAATTGTTTAAGTGTGTATTTAAACCCAACTAGTTCAAAAACAACACCCGGAAACCCCGTTCGATCCATTTCGCCTTCACCCGATCCCGTTCGCCTTTGGTTCACCTATGACCTGCAAAACCCACATTTAAA
>WOUH02000002.1:7306856-7332995 GCA_009936405.2 Stevia rebaudiana | reverse complement strand
AAATAAAAGACACCGAATTTCAAACATATTACAAGAGTTTGCATGCAAATCTAACTTGAAGCATTTGAAAGTAGTTGGAATTCTTATTAGTCAAATTGCTAGTTTGAATTATTATCGGCCAATAAGTCATTGTTTAAATTATTAAAATCCAATTTGCCAAAAGTTAAAACAATTTATGACCCGTTAGAGATGAAAGGTAAACCAAAAATCCAGCAAGCAGCCACAATTACCCTAATTGTTGGTAGCCACTAAACTACTAATAGCCAAACATTATACATAAAAATATCAAATACAATTCAAACTCTTTGCCTGTTGGAAAATACCAAATGATGTATAGATTACTCTTTGCAAAGCTTAAACTGTTTTGTGAAATTAATATTGATAAAAACAAGCCATCTTATTGGCATCTAAACCCCATTTAACATATACATTATGGAATACACATATCATCTGATTGATGAAAAAGCAACATAAAAAATACTACCTTTGCTTCTGAAAGATCCACTGCATAAGATAATCCCTGCAAAAAAGAATAATTGACAGTTAAATACACAGAAAAGAACAATGAGATATGCTTCTTTGTGTGTTTGGATTAACTGTTCTGATTTTCATTTTGTGATTATTTAGGGCTCAAATGATAAGATTTAGATATGCAGTAGCTACAAGCCTGATTACTAACACAATCACTCAAAATCCCAAATTTAAGCAACTGCTTATTATTCCTCAAATCACAACAATCACTTTGAAAATGTTTCAAATCCTCACAAGAACAATAATCACTTCGTCAATCAAATGCAATCTGGAGTTACTGATCTTATTGTCAAAGTGTTTTCACATTTTGATTTACAATCAAACCTTTCTACATTACTAGAGCTAACCAATAACTACAAATCTTATCGCTTCTAAGGAGCATAACGATTATGTTAATCTTAGGGCTTGATTTCATACTTTGATTTCGGACATATATTATCAAGAGGAAATGAAGAAATCGAATTACCGTCGGAATGTTAGAATGGCGAAGCTTGCGAAGTAAATAGCCAGCTCCGGCACGGGTGTGCGGCGGAGAGGAGGGCGCGGGGATGAGAGGCCGACGGCGGTTGAGAGGCGGTGGAGGAGACACTTCAATATCTTATCATTTGAGCCTTAAACACTTTATTTATTCTCGCAAATGTAGATTTATGTAATATCTCAATGGATTTTTTTTAAATCGACCCAAAATGCCTTATTGATTTTATATGTCAATTCTTTAAATCAAAACTTCTGATTTCAACTCATTTTATAATATGATTTTCTAGTAATTTATTTTATGAGGAAAGTGAATACGGGGCTGTTATACACCTAACTTAGGTGTGAAACCATTCAAAAACTACCTCATTTTGATCTTATTTCCTTGGTTATTATTCATCATTTCACATATGTTTCGGACAAAAAAACGGATCATAAAACCTTATATTTGAAATTTACTTATTTAACACAAATGTGAAGACATAAAAATTAAAATTCATATTTTTAACTATGATGAAGAAAAAGTAGTGAAATGTTATATGGTTTGATAGAAAATAACTAGATAAAGAAGATTCAAGCTAAAAATCTACGTTAATTTAATCAAAATATGGTAGTTTTGAATGGTTTCACACCTAAGTTAGGTGCATAACAGCCCCGTATTCACTTTCCCCTTATTTTATATATCCCTACAATGATTATATATTATACAAAAGTTTGATGGTATAGTCATTATAAATTTAGATGTGTTTAATATATTACACTCAAACACCAATTTATAAGTTTAAAATATTTATAAACAACTTGGAAAACAACATGACACTAACATTTATCTATCACACAAATTTCATTGGTAGTAAAAAAAAATATAATAAACCCAAGGTTCAAGTACTCATTCATGTCCGTTTAAAATGATACGTTTCTTAGACATCCGACACATGCAACTATGCAAGTGGTGCCATTTTGACTTTTGTGGCCCAAGCTAAACATGGTTCCACCCTAAAGGGTGTCCCAAGGGGTAGTTTCTTAATGAAGGTACTAATTAATAACCTTGATTAATAAGCTGACTAAACGAATTAACAATAAGTTTAGACCAAGATTTTAAACCTTTATTAAATGAAAAACGGTTGTTATGGACGTGACATCTTCTAAATTAAATGGCATGCATATTCTAAATTTTTCACGATTTCTCTTTTTTATTTCCACATTTGGCTTTGATTCAAAGTATAATAGTTTATGAATGTCGAGTAACATTTGACTAAAATAAACTAATATTTATTTCAGTGGGAAAGTGAATACGGGGCTGTTACGCACATAAATTAGGTGTGAAATCATTCAAAACTACCCCATTTTGATTAAATTAACGTTGATTTTTAGCTTGAATCTAGTTATTTTCTATCAATCCATATAACATTTCACTATTTTTTTTTTCATCATAGTTACAAATATGAATTTTAATTTTTATGTCTTCACATTTGTGTTAAATAAGTCAGTTTGAAATATAAGGTTTTATGATGTGTTATTTTGTCCTAAACATATGTGAAATGATGAATAATAACATAGGAAATAAGATCAAAATCATTTTTTATTTTGATTTAATCAAAATGGGGTAGTTTTAAATGGTTTCACACCGAAGCTAGGTGCGTAACAGCCTCGTATTCACTTTCCCCTTATTTCAGACCTAATGATCGATAACACTAAAAGGCTAACGAATGAAATTTGTAAAAGTACGTTGACCAATGTGGATTGCACTAATTAATTAATTAATTAAGTTGATCTGCTTTAGTAATAGACTAACCTTATCGATTATCTGAAGTTATTTGTTGGCCACTTGGCCATACTCGACACTAAGATCATCGAGCCAACATCAGACATTTACAAAGACGATTTTAGTAATGTCATTCAAAACATTACCCAAGGTAATCTTTCATAAATAAGTGTTGGCAAATTCAAGATAAACGACAAACATGATATATATACGATAAATTCAAGAAAAAAAGAAAGAAGTATTAATAAAAGTTATTCAGAAAATCAACTTGATGTTAACTAATTTGTGTTTTTATAGACAAATTAGTTTTTCTATTAAACTAAGTTTTTATACACAGTGTCAAATTAAGATTTCTCAATGAATTGAAATCTTTTCCATGGAGAAGAAATTCAAATGAAAACATGTCAACAAAGGGGGTTTGATCGGAATTTAAGTTAGAATGCAACAAATTCTATTTTTCTACAATTAAAGAAAAGAGTTCTAGAGAGAAAATTGCTACAATCCCATTACAAGCAATGTTCAGTTCAACTTCGGGATTGATCAGTGGTTCTCACAAATTTTGTTATCTCTGTATTGTGTATCTATATAACCATCTTTAAGTAGTTTTGTAAACCTTTTTCATGAACCGAAGTATGTAAAACTTTGAAACATTTTTTAATCGTACACAATCAAATCTACATTTCAAGAAGATCAGAGAGTATCAAGTGAAAGTCAAATCTTGTTATAATTTTTACAATTGCTCTACACGTGTATCACCTCCTAAGAATTGACAAATTTGTGGATACCCCATCCATATTATAACTTGTGAACTGAAAAATTATGACTACTCGTTTTGTGAGAAATAAATAGGTGGTTATTGTCTTAAGAAATTGTAAAGATGATCTTTATGAGAAGTTTAGACAAGTATTTGTAACAAGATGTAATTAATCGAAGGTGGTAACTATCTATCTTAGTATGAAATGAGAGGTAGTGATAGTGAGAATTACTGGGTACGTATTAGAGTCAAGCCAAATCTAACACTTTTAGTTTTAGAGCTAGAACTCCATGTTCAAGCCCTAGATGGAAGGTCGGTCGAGCTTGGATTGTTCATAATTTCTGAAGCTTTCGTTATCATAGTTAATATCTATTAAATGATAAATTATAGAGTAAATTACTGATTGTGTGCTTTAAACATTCACCACATGTTGATATTGTCCTTAGATTTTAAAAATTACTAAAAGTGTCATTTTTTCGATTCTTTTGCTAAGGTTTTGTCCTTCACTTGATGTTGTTCACTGACACTTCTTCCTATTTTCATATCATTTCTTTTTACCGAAAAACTTTAACAATGTTAAGTGAAAAAAGACAAAACCTAAGCAAAAGATTTGAAAAAAGACATTTTTAATAACTTTGAAAGTCAAAGGACAATAGCAACAAGTTGGTATATATTTTAAAGGATACAACCAGTAATTTACTCTAAATTTTGTTATTTATATATATATATATATATAACGGTGTGTATTATGTGAATCTGGTCTTATAGAGTTAACCAAACACTCAATATGGACCCTCTATTTTATAAGTAACTCAATCTTGAACATCCATTTTTAAGACGAGTACATTGTGTAACACATCTTAATAATGAATGGCTCGGATTGAAAAGTGGAGGGTCTGGGTTAAGTTTTTTGTTAGCTCTCTAAAATCATGTTCACATAAGCCACGTCTTATATACATATATAGGCATATAGCTATCTATATATGCTACAAGTTGATGTGTATTACGTGAACCTAATATTAGAGGATTAACAAAAAAACAATAATATGGGCCTTCATTTTATTAGTAACACATCTTACTCAATTTGGGCTCCATTATAAATTGATTTTTTTTTGTTAACTATCTAAAATCAAGTTCAGATTATCCACTTCATATGTTACAATTATATCCTTGTAAATACAACAATATATTATTATACAGTTATTTTTTAATAATTTTAGATAATATTATTTAGTATGTAGTTAAGTCCTGATTAAATAGAATAAGAATTGTTTTATTTATTCAAATAAGTAGCTTGTTTAGACTTGCATATCTAGTTAAAGATGATATGTAAATTTTGCTATGATTGTCCTTATTTTGAAAATTTTGTACATACAGTATAATGTCTTTTATACTAACTGTTGTTAATTTTCCTGTTAATTTTAGGGTGAAATGACATAATTGCCAAGAGGACAAAAACTGTAATATTTCATTTTTAAAGGACGAAATCCATGGTAGGAGTGTACGCAGTTTTTTTAGTTTTTCCGAACATTAACACCGAAATCAAAATAATCAGTTTTCAGTTTTTTCACAACCAATCGATTTTTGGTTTTTTGGCTTTTTAGCGGTTTCGGTTTGTTTCGGTTTAGTCTATCTTTTTAGTGTTTGGTTTTTAAGTAAACAAATATTAAAAATGAAAACAACAAGATTAGTAATAGATAACGCATTGATTAATCTGTGGGATAATATGAATCAATATTGACAAAAAACCTTAATGAATTTTCAAATTCAACCATTTTTGACAATATAGCATATTTATGATAAAAGTTGTGTGAATACACTATTATATCTACAAAACATATATGAAGTATTTAATCATGATATATAATTCATTAGCGCACTAATTTATTTATTAAGAACTATAAAACAAATACACCTACTAATATATATACATAAACGAATAATAAATTTATAAACACACTACTATATATAGAAAAAAAAAATTATGAACGTCTAAACATTCAGTACAAATTTTTCGGTTTTAAGTAAAAAAGGAAAATCACAACCAAACCAAATGCTTCAGTTTGGTTTGATAATTTTGATTAATTCAGTTTTGGTTTAATTCATTCTATTTTCTGCTCATCCCTGGTTTGTGACACTTTTATTGATTACATTGTGTTAATTTAAAATTCTACTTCATTTTTATTTTAAAAAATCTAGAAAGAAACATAATGATCAAGCAAGGCTACTAGTTTTGTGGTTACTATTTATGTTAAATCAAAGTATAATACGCTAAGTAGTTACTCGGTCCTTTCTTGAATTTTTGTTCGTTATATCAAAAAAGAGAGAAAAAACAATCCATGGCATTTATGTAATATTATGGTATTGTAGGACCAAAATCATAAATAAACTTATTTATAATACCGCTACATTAATCGAGTTGCTAATGCTCGCTTTCCCCTGCTCTGCATCATCTTCACTCCACTTTCTGTTTCAATGGCGACTCAATCACAAGTTATACTTATTGGTAAGCAAATAACCAAATAAGTTTACTCATTCATTCATTCAGATAATTATGTATATATGTGCTCGTATTCATGATGTCCAACCTCAACTTTCTTTTTTCATTTTAGTGATTCCCTGCAGAAGTTTGAGCTGAAGATCTCATTTTAAAGGTGATTTCAGAGGTGGATTATTCTGTTTCCCTTTTTATTTGTATGTTTTCGTTCCTGTTTGGATGTTCTTCTTGCTTGATTAGTATTTTCCCAGTGGAAAATAAATGATTCTTTCTTGTGTTTTACACGATGTGTTGCACACAAGTTCTGGAGTTAGGGTTTTATTGATTTTGTTTGATATGGTTGAGTAAAGTTACTTGATGATAAATTGACGATTTATGTCAAACCGGGTAAGAAATTTTTCCAAGTAAAACCGAAAAATCGATGTAGATTCTTGAAAAAAGGCATAAAGCTCTTGAAATAGTGTTTTTTAACCCAATTTCAAATTGGGGGCAAAATTCCCAAGAACAATGAAAAATTTGAGATGAGTGCATCTGTAATTTAGATGGAATCTTTAAGCGCTATTAATTGACGAAATTATAATTTTGTTTTAATGGTTTTTTCCATGAAATTGATTGACCAGATTTATTCTGATTTTCCAGTTTTCTTTGACCATGTCTTCCAAACTGTTCTTCATATGAAGCTTCCTCCTTTTGTGCAGATAATCGAAGTAAAAACTTTCTGCAATTGAGACTTGTACTCTGTTTTTCTACACTGAAACAAAACATCTGCGATGTCAAATGCATGGTACTACCAATCAATGCAAGAATTTGAAGTTGTCTGTAAACCCCAATTTCAAACTTTAGAAAACATCAACCATGGAAGCAGTTTGTTAATCAAACCTGAACTTTATTGCACCCTGAATTCTTCTTCGGGTAGTGGTAGTTGCACCCTTGATTCTCCAGTAACCGAATCATCTGTAACTGATGACGTAACTGATTTTAAGCATAAGTTGAGGCAATTGGAGACTGTAATGCTTTCAGATTTGTATGAAGATTCCGAAACTGCAAAATTGTCAGTTAGCAATGGCGTTGTTGAAGTTCCTGATATAGAAATCTGGAAAGAAATGATGGAAGGTGTTCCGAAACTGGACTTGAAACAAGTGCTAACCGCGTGCGCCGACGCGGTTGCGAATAACGATTTCTCAACCGCGCAACGGTTAATTTCCGAGTTGCAACACATGGTATCGGTTTCTGGTGAACCGATACAACGGCTCGGTGCGTACATGTTGGAGGGTTTGGTCGCCCGACTCGCGGACTCTGGTAGCTCGATTTGCAAAGAGCCCGCGAGCCGTGACATGTTATCATACACCAACATTTTGTATAAAGCTTGCCCGTATTTTAAATTTGGTTACATGTCGGCAAACGGCGCGATTGCGGAAGCGATGAAGGATGAAAACCAGGTCCACATCGTTGATTTTCAGATCGGTCAAGGAAGTCAATGGGTCCCGTTAATCCAGGCGTTTGCGGCCCGTCGTGGCGGGCCGCCACGTATACGAATAACGGGCTTTGATGACTCAGCATCAGCCCACGCCCGTGGAGGTGGGCTGGATGTTGTGGGTCAAAGACTCGGTCGACTTGCAAAATCATTCAACTTGCCTTTCGAGTTCACTCCGGTTTCGGTCTCCGTTTCTGAAGTCGGGGTTCAACATATTAGGGTCCGGCCTGGTGAAGCGGTAGCGGTTAACTTCGCGTTTGTGTTGCAACACATGGCGGATGAAAGTGTGAGCACCAAAAACCATCGGGACCGGATTTTACGGGTGGTGAAAAGTATAAAACCGAAAGTGGTTACTTTAGTCGAGCAAGAATCAAACACAAACACATCTCCATTTTACCCGCGTTTTGTCGAGGCTCTTGATTACTACAATGCGATGTTTGAATCGATGGATATTGGTCTTCCACGCGATAGCAAGGATCGCGTCAACGTCGAACAACATTGCTTGGCAAAAAGCGCGGTCAATATTATCGCGTGTGAAGGGGATGAACGGATAGAAAGACATGAGCTTCTTGGGAAATGGAAGTTACGGTTTATGATGGCCGGGTTTAACCCGTACCCGTTGAACTCGTTGGTTAACGGGACGATAAAGACACTGATGAAGAAATATAGCGACAAATATCGGGTTGAAGAACGAGATGGAGCACTGTTTTTTGGGTGGATGAATAGAGATTTGGTTGCTTGTTGTGCATGGATGTAACTGAAACAAACATAAACGTTTCTTTTGGTTTTGATCTAAATGTTGTTATTTGGAAGTTAAAATCTTATGCTTCTTGTTTTTCAGGTTTGTTACGTTGGTTCTAAATGGATCACATGACTAATTTCATTAGAGAGGGTCCCTAATGGACGGTCATAACTCATAAATAAAGTGGTCCATTACTAGATTATAGATGCCCCACATATCTTATGACGTAACGTAACACTTCAACTTCAATACAACCAGGAATAATCTATTGTATATCCTATCTAATAAAAGACTAACAATTTATCTATTAAATTATATAACATGTGACAGTAGATTGTTTCATAATCTTTTAAACGTTAACATTCTATTTTAAACATTTAATAAGTGTACAAAAATTCAATTTATTTTCAAACTTTCTTTATAAAAATATTGATTTCAGGGATCCTAATATTTTAATCATACGAGATACACAATAAATACAATACAGTACACAGATAAAACACTATTTATTTTTTCAAACTTTTATTCAAAAAAAGCCCTATAAATTGTACTTTAAATTTTTATAAATTTTAAAAATTATTTTATTCGTATCTGTTTATTTTCCTATAATTACATAGTACTTTAATTTTAATACACAATACGGGTTAACATGATAGTATCTTTTAAACAAATAAATAGTTTTGTCTTATTAAATCACGATGGTCGGTCGTTAAGTTTTCGAAAGGAAAATAAGTGTAGGAGCACATATACCAAGATGGAAGTGATAACGATGATTGAAAAGCAACATATGTTCCATGTTTACTTTTTCTTAACCTTATCTGATGATCATTTATTTACACTATAATCAACTAATTTCTCTTTTTAAAACTTTAATTACTAAACAGATCTAAAAAAGCTAACTATTAGAACTGATGAAAAAGTATATTATTATGCTTCCGTTAAAAATTATCATCTTGGGAATTGAGGAATGTGAAAGCTTCTTTCTTTGTAAGTTTTTAAAGCATCAAATGGGTGTAGATACCAAGAGAGACAAACTACAAAAAGCATAATAAACAGTTGACCACAAAAGCGACAACATTATATAAAAAGATAACCCAATATTAAGAAACAAAGTGTTTTTGGTCGATTTCACAACTGTGAACTGTAACGGTAAGATGCAATGGTCAAACATAAATACTTGTTCATAACATCTATAACTCATCCAAATAATCCAATCTTTAATCAGCAAATCATAACGATTTATAAGTATATAACACCACTATGTGACTATATTTATGACCTAACAATAAAAAGACACGATAAATTAAACAACCGTAACATTCGTAGCTCAAGTAGCACTAACATGAAGAACCATATCCATACCACTAGATTCGGTTTGAGGTCTAGAACCATCTTTTTCGACAGATGTTGCACCACCAGTTCCAGACCCTGGAATGTTTAGACTAACGGTTCGACCGCCAACTGGCATGTCATGATCGTGTCGACCCTCGTAAGTTGTAACAACCACTTTTTCATCATGAGATGCGCGTTCTACATGTTTTTTAGCAGGACAACCACCACTAGTACATCGGTAGTAACTTCTGTAAAATAAAAAATAAAAAAAAGTTTTAAGACAGAAAAACATTAAGTTTCTAGTTATGTTATAGATAATGATTTTAATCATGTAAATATGTAAATAATTACCTTGGATTACGATTTCCTTTTACTAATTTCTGCCCATATTTACGCCATCGATAACCATCATTTACAATATCAACTACACTTGTTGTCTGAACAACTACTCGCGGTTCACAGTTTGTCTTTGTTGAAATACCTTCATTCATGCTAGAAGTCTCTCTTTTTCTAAAATGCAAAAATAGGATATATAAATATTTCCAAATTTTTTCAAAATTATGAAAAAAAAACAAAAAAAAAAAAAAAACTAGTGCTTTAACTTACTGTCTCTTTGAGTCTGATGATGCATCATTATTAATCTCACTTTTCATTTCATTTGATTTGACACCAGTTTCAACATTATTCTCACTTACAGCAACCACCGCGAGTTGAGGCGTATCGGTTTCTGAAACCTCATGATCATGAGTTGTTGCAGGAAGCACAGATGAATGATTTTCACCTAACAAAAGGATTAATATTTATTTTTACCGAAACATGAATTTAAAAAGATAAAATGTAAGTACCTTCAGACGGGTTATCAGATGTTCTTGATTGAACCGGAAGAATAAAAGTCGCGCCTTTAACGAGTGTTGGTGAAGGTTTAGGGTGTTCATGTTTACATAAATAATTAATTTCTGTAATATTTCCATCATGTGTACGTTCGACTTGTTTTCTTGCAGGACAATTACCGATTGTACATTTGTAATAGCTTCGAACAAACGTATTCCCTTTTACAAGCTTTTGACCATATTTTCTCCAATTATAACCGTCACCAGTTGGTTTTTCGGGTATTTTTGACAAAGTGATACCTTGATCAGAATGCGGTAATTGTGCAACTGTAACATTTTCAGAGTTACGCCTTAATGGTAATTTATCAAGAACTTTTTCAGGCCTTAACGCCACAATATTATTTTCATTATCATGTTCTGATTCACGAGTTTGTTGTAAAGTTTTAGTAACCTTTTCAGGTATTACATGGAGTGGTGTTTCTTCTTGACAAGATTCAGATCCACCACTTTGAGTCTGAAGGGTAGTTTTGTCATTTTGACCATCTGACTCTTTGTCAGGTAATACAGTTGTGGAACTATCTTCTTGATTAGAACTATCATGAGACTCCTTAACTTTTAAAGATTCTGATTTTGTTTCTTGGTTAGACAAATCTCCACCGTTGGAGTCATTGGTCAACTCTAAACTTTCAGATGATTTTTCCATTATTGTCATTTCAATTCCATCTTCGCTGCATTGTTATTCAACTTTGGTATCTGCACCCAAATCCAGCTTTGAATTATAGATATATGTTTAGACTGTAGTTTTTGTCAAGACATCATCACAAATGATTGATATTATCTATATATATATATATATATGTCAAAACAACAATAAGTAACATTTAGACACCTCTTAAAACATTTTTGATAAAATATAAGCAAATACTTTACACTATGTCGTTCATGCATGTTGTTTTCAAACATTTTTTGTTTGTTTGTTTTAGTTTAGTTGTTCAATCTAGAAGATTGTAGAAGTCTCAATCATAAACAATTGGCAACAGCGATTTAGCTAGTTGTAATCTTGAACTTGAAAACAGTGAAATACATTCAAAAATCATTTTTAGAAACGATAAAGGATTCCTACACAACTAGCATTAAAATTTCCTATTTAGCAACTTGTAAATTTCCCAAAATGGTCCACCTTCCCTTCTAAATGCACCGTATTTTTGTACAATCTATGTTCATGATCATAGAAACAAATTTTGAGGTTCAAAAGTCACCAATTTTTCTGGTCAAAACACAAAACTCACCATTTTTAATGGTCAAAACAACACAGCAACTGTATCAACGACCTAACATCAAACCTTTGTGGCACCACAATTATTATACTGAACATATGAGCTAAATCACTTTAAGTGAAATGTATAATATCAGTCCAGAAGACCAGAACAAACCCCTAAATAAGTGTAATCGGAGTCAAATTCTACTCACTCATGTATTATAAAATGATTCACTTCAAACTCTCTGTTATTTTCCTCTACAAGAGCTAATCAATTAGTCTAAATTACAAACTGGAGATAAACGCTTGAAAAGTCAAACCGTTATACAGTCAACCACATCAAACTGAATAATAAAATTGCAGAGTTACACACCAAATTCAGTGAGTTACGTGAATATCAAAGCTACTACTGATCAAGATAAGGCAAAACAGCAAGTAAAACAGTAAAATTCTAACCAAAACCCTAAGTATATACCTTTTTGGTTGAATTGAACGAGTCAGAGTGAAAATCGGAGCCGTCGATCACACCGGAGGTGTATAGAATCCCAGCGAGGTAGGTGAAAGTGTAGAATTGAGCAGAGTTTAGGAAAAAGGTAAAAACGATGGATCGGAGGACGAAGAAAGAAATGGTGTGTGTGTGATTGTATGTGGTGGAGTGTAGGGAAGAATCTGATATGTTTGGTTGGTAGTTAGAGAAATTGTATTAATTTCCCCTCAACTTCTTTCATTAATACAAGTCATCCCTCACGTTTTAGCGAAGGTATTATGTTTGAAAGGTTAATGAGTCTGATCCACATCGATCTCACTCACTCACTCACTACATTCGAAGAGAGTGGTATTCTAGTGAATAAGTGTAAGTCATGAGTGAAATAGCAGAGAGAGAATCAGTTTCTTGAGCGTGAGTCCACTCACGTGTGAGTCACTCATACCCATAGGAGGAATGTCTCGTGAACATGAGCCAATCACGGTTGGCCTTTCAGTGGCCAGATGCTCGCATTTGACCAGAACCTGTTACATAAGGAGCCCTAAATATGATAAGAGCTTATTGACATTTAATGCCCCGTTTACGGTTCGCGCATATAATATATATATGTGTGGACCCTCAAGAGACACATGTAAAATTGCACTATTTTTAACGTTATTTTACATATATTTGTAAAAATAATGTTAAAAGCGTTGAGTTGACGGTTAATCAGGCACATGATTCATGAGCCGAGGGTCTCATTGGGAGCAACCTTTCTATTTCTACGAGGTAGAGGTAAGGCTTGTCTTCATTTTACCCTCCTCAGACCCTATCTTTAGGTGGGATATACTGAAGACAATGATGATGATAAAAGAAACCATATTTAGTTTGGCATCAGACATGATGTTATCGTTGAATATTTTTGTAGAGATTTGCCAAGCACACTAAAAATGATTCACGGTTCGACGGTCCTAGTAACAATACTTTTGTTTTTAACGTACGTATGATCTTGTTTTACTCTACCATGCTTGGCATAGTTGACACACAGTCCGACTTTAGCATCGGTTGAGATGCAATTTCCAAAATTTCTCCACTAATTTGCTCCATCATTAATCACTGATTTGCTCCATGCACTAATGATGTGGTTGATAACCTAGGTGCTGAACCCGATCCGAAGTGAGATCTAGGTTGAAGATTACTCAAGGATTTGAATAATATGTATTTCCCTAATGATCCTTTATTTATTTATGATATTTGAATTTTAAATTATGTTTAGATTAGAATATTAGATGGATTTATTTTCGTAGTTTATCCTCTTTTATTGTAAATAGGGATTTGGGGTTTATTGTAAAGTTAGTTGTTGATTATTGGAACCCTCATGTTTAATTTATTGATTATTGTTGAACTCTTAACCATTTGATCGCACTCGAAACCGTACCAATCATATCTTCGTGATCGGGGAAATTGCGATATAAACATTTAAGTAGTATTATTTAATTGCTCTATTGATTAATCAATTGGACACATCATTTCTTGTGAGTGGGTAATATCGTTTGTTGCTTTACCCGCGAATAAAGGCCAGTGAATCTGAGTATATTCAAGGTAAGATCCAGTTAGAGGAAGACCTATTCCAATCGGTTATCGGTTAGAGATTTGTAAATCTTTTATTGCTTCAAACTCAAAACAAATTAAAAAAAAATGCAGTTACATAAATCTCGGTAAATATACACCTCATTCGTTGAGGCAGGTATTTTTCGTTCAACCTAGTTTTCAAGATGAAAACGTTTTATAGAAAATTAACCATCATAATCACATTATTTATGCACATGATAAATAAATCCTAATTAAGTTTGGTTTGTTTTCATGGGTTATTTATGAAAAAACCACTTCTATGTGAAAACAAAACAAAACCATACTTAAATGAAATTCAAACATTTTCTCATTTCTTTATACGTAATTTTTTTAAACGGTTTGCATCATTAAATCACAAATTTTATCCACTTTCAAACGAGTAAAATGAAGCTATGTAAAAAAACTAAAAAAAAACTAGTGTCATAAGTTGTAGTCTACTATATATATATATGGTATAGTTGTAGTAAACATTTTTTGACTTCTTTTTTCAACGGCTACTTATAATATACATAGATGCATCAAAAAACAAAAAACAATACTCATAAGAAATGAGTAAAGTAGCTCAAAGTACTAAAATATATAAAATATCATTATACTGCGTATGACTGTAGTATGTCATACTGCATATATGCTATATACATAAATAGAGGAAAAAATAAAGAAAAAACCGAATAAATTGTTTATAAAAACGCAAATATAAATTTAAAGAAGTATAATTTGTGAATTATCATTATATTGCATATATTTAGTATTAAAATTTTACGACACAATTTTTTTTTCTCTTTTTAATATGGAGAGGAAAAAATTTGTGATTGAATGGTTTAATTCGTTTTAAAACATAATAATGTATGAAGAAAATAAGAAATGTTTATAGTTCATTAAGTTGTGGTTTTTTGGTTCTCGCACGAGGAAGTGTTTTCGTATGAACCTTTCCTTTGTTTCTATAGCTTTACCAATTTATAATCAGACATTAATCAACTAAAACATTATATATATATTCAACTGACTTTAAACATGTTAACGGTCAAATATTCAAACCACCTTTGCACCCAACCTCAACTACTTTCATAGGTTGTAAAATCTTCATGAGATACAAAACAAGAAATTCATAAAAATGCAAATATAGCTTTCACGAGTTACAATTCATTCCATGAAACAAATGAAAGCATCTAAATGTCAATCTAGTAACAATGCCTTCAAATTTTTTAAAATATAAATATGTAGGCATTTCTACTTGACTCCACAAATAATAAAATCACCAAATTGATTAACATGAAATTTCTTTAGTCGAACACGGTTGACCTTTGACTTCAAGGGCGGCTATTTCCTTCACCACTTGAGCTTTATCAGATTCAAATTGTTCATCGGCTGCAAAAGAATTACGATTTTAGCATCTTGTTAGTTGTTACAGTAAGGGTAAAATTGGAAATAAATCTTTTTTGTACCTTTTTCAAAACTGAAGTCGCTGAAAAACCGAATGAGTTTGCTTTTGTTTGCAACTAACACATTCACAATCTCTTGCGGCTTTTTCTGGTTAGCGGGAAAAAGCTATTCCAAAATGGAAAAGAATTCATTAATCTGAGAATTAATATTAATAAACATTAATATATATTTTGCATTATTACCTTGAACACATGAAAAGCTTCTAACTGTATGGTTTTGTTTGAATCCTGGAAAATAGTTAAACCATGTTAATGGTCAATATGCATTGCTAAAGAAAAGAACAAAAATAAATAAAATAAATTAATAACAAACACTAATGAGATTAATAATAAAATACCCTAAGAAGATTCATGAGAATCCTCATGTTGTCCAATGAGCATACATATCGAACCATTACTGAGGTGTTTGAACGATCCAATAACATTGCTCCCAATAGCTGAAATATAATTTGACAGAAAAGATTCTCATGAAATATCTGATTTAATTTGGGACTTGTAAATTGTAGTACAAGATATATCGACTGCAAAAAAAAAAAAAAAAAGAAAACATATACTAACTCTGATAGCATTCCTTCTAGTGATGTAGTTAGAAGATTCCAGCAATGAGTTATATTCCTGGAAGAACTACACCAAAGAATATAATTAAAAAAAAAACATAAAAAAAGTCTATATCTACAATTATAATTAAAAAAAATACTGGTAAACTTTAAGTTGAGATGGAGTTTCTGGTGAGTAAACTACTCACCCAATCATAATTTGTGGTAAGAAATTCAGCAACAGTTGACTTATGTCTGGTCAATAGCTCCTGAAACAAGGATGAAAAACCCTCACTATGATATTAATAACATTTTTAAAAATATCATATGTAAAATTCACATTTATACATAAACTACTGATTGTTACAAAATTGGATTTAAGGTAACATGAATTACATAAACTATAGAGAAAAAAATCAAGGGGTTTATGATACTTAACTCTAAATGTTGCTGCTGCATCTGATGCTATATCAAAACTTGGATCTTGTATGTATCTGAAGAACATTTTGATGTGATCTGACTCCAGAATATATCTGTGAAATAACAACAGAAGTCAGCTTCCAATGTACCAAATGAAAACAAAAATCATAACAAATTAACAATTGGTTTTCACTAATGATGCTTACTTTGCAGCTACTTGATGTCGGATACATTCTCTTAAAATTGCACCATATGATAAAGCAAGCTCTGAGTCATCACATCTGAAAATTAAACTTATTCAGATTAACTCACACAGGGTTCCTATAACTATAAAAAGTTAAGAAATCTGTAAAATAAATTATTCAACTTCAATTAATACTTATAGCTTGCGGCATTCTATAAACATAAATAATAAATAAAAAACTGAGAGCTGACCCAGGTAGCAGCATAGCTAAAAGGGCTGCATTGCGTTCCAAATATTCAGAAGCCGGATATCTTCCATTCACGCGTTGTCTCTGCAAATTTGCAATCACATGCGTGACATCTTGTCGTGTCTGCATGATACCAAACTCATTGCTTTTACAGCATTGAAAAAACAGAAAGAAAATAAGAATTAAATCATTAATCAATTAGCGTTGAACAGAGAATATAAGATTAGTTACATCTCAATCACTCGGTCCCACAAGTAACAGATAGTTTATGTTTATGTTCATGTTACATACCCCAGGTTCCAAATAAGGAAGAGATGCTATTAGCATTTGACATGTGTCTTCTTTGAAGAACTCATTTGTCAACTTTATACACGCCTCTTCTGCTGGTTCTAACCGTTCGTCTCCATAAAGTACTCTCCTCATTTCAAGAATGATTTTTCTTAGTTCACAGATCTGTTATCACAAATGTTAATTTCAGAAGAAGACCTAAAGATTAACCATGGGAATGTTGAATTTCATATTCATGCTAATAATGTTTTCTTTTCATTGTGATTCTAGGTAGAATGCAAATCAGTGATAAGCTTTATGTATAAGAAACTGACGATTATTGCACACATACATGTACCTATAGCATCTCACAAGCATTCATCCTTATGATTCAGGCATATAGCTTCATCGAAGCCATATAATTGAATTCAATGGGGTTTCAGAAAATTATTAAAACAAAAACGCATACTTTTTAACGTTAACGATTCAAAATAAGAGCACGATGTGTAGAAATTAACCTTTTCTCGGAGTTTGGTTTTACGAACAACGGGATTTGGGGCGGTGTACGGTAGCAGGCGACGGAGATGATGGACGAGCTCCACAGGCGTGCGAGGCTTTGATTTGAAAAGCCCCTTCATTGGTATGATTTTCCGACGATGAATAATCGGTTACAAGCTTCGGGTGATTAGGGTTTTGCAATTGAAATACGATGAAGAATCAGACGAAAGAATGGTATTATCGATGAATAGGAACCTTGGATTGACGATCATTATCGAATATAATCTGAGATTGAAAGATGAAATAGGGAATTTGTTAGTGATTTTAGGGTTAGGATATGCATGAATTTCAGGTATAAATCCAGATCAACGGTCTGTTATATCCCAAATTTAGCGGGAACGACCCGTAGGACCCTCTACAAGAACCCAAACCCGAAAAGTTCAACCTGAAATAACCGAACCCAAATCCAACCCGACGAGTTTGAGTTGAGTTTCATAAAACCCGACGGGTTTGGGCTTAAGTTTTCTACAACACGAAAAACCTAAATATACTTACATAGTATATTATTATAATTTTATATATGTATATACATATTAAGCCTTTAAAACATATTATTATATGTTTATATTTTATTATATATTAAAACATATCATATAATTATATGACATGTTTTATTAGGCCCTTATGTTATCAAATTAAAAACACTAATACAAATATATTTTTATATAGTTGTCACCCAAAGTAAAAAAAATTCTACGACCCTATAAATAAAGTTGAAGATTGAAATGAAAGAATGCATGAAGATGAAGATTGAATGATGCACTTGTTTTTATTATGTTCTTGTATAATTCCAAACTAGTTTCAAAACTTTTTTTTGTTATACACTAGAAACATATATTTTCTTGGTTTGATTGTTTTGAAATTGTTTTTGATCTTTTGAGTTGTTTGAATCGATATATTTATTTGATTTATTTCCATCTATATATATATGTTTTTTTCTAAGGTTGAAAACCCGAAATAAGCTCAAACCCAACCCGAACCCAAACCGAAACCCAAAAAACCAAACGCGAAAAACCGAAGCCGAAATGGGCTTAAAAATTCTAAAACCCAAAGTTTGGGTTTGGGTTTAGCCAAAACCCAACCCGACCCATGTACACCCCTACTCTACATATTCACCACCTTCAAGTGGTCCACAAACCGACCATCTTTTCTGGTCATCGGTTAGATCGGTTCAGTCATGACCAATGTTGTTGCGGATGGACCGGATCGGCTGGTAAGATTGAGAATCGTTTTTGTAGTCGGTTTGATTAATCACATCTTAACCGTTGTTGGTCGACTGGTTTTTAAAGGATTAAGTTGGACCAATAATCTCAAAGTATAAACTACTCTATCAACAAATCTACCAACTACAACGTCATCAACGGTCAATACATAAGATAATTCGAGGTAACATTCGCTCTCATATTTGTAAATTATGTCATTGTTGTGTGTCATATGAATAGCATAACTTATTCATCACAAAACTTTGCATAAAAAAGGTATATTGATACTAAGCGTAGCTCACGCGTTGTACAGGATCTGAAGAGGGGCCGGATTGTTTTACGATCTGATGTACGCAGTAATACCCTACACTAAAACTAGTCGCGGATGGTTTGTTTTTGTATTATTTGTGTATAGTATCAAACAAAAAGTATTTTATTGTAGTTTACATTGTTTGTTTTTGTATCACAAAATATTTTTTCTTATGTCTCTTCAACCCAATTAGAAAAACACAATGGTATTCAGGAAAACACAATGTCAAGCAATAATGATACAATGATGAGTAAAAAAGACACACGACGAAGATTAGACACAATGGGTTGGACATGTATTTTAGAATATATATATATATATAGCGGAGGGATATTGAGAAAACTCATATATATGAAGAAAACTTAGAAAACTCCTAAAATCAATGAACTTTTTAACATATTGTTTTTCATTACTTTAATTTATAAGATTATAAATTCAATAAACAAAAAAAAGTTTGAAAATAATATGGAGCTCATGAAGTTACGTATATGTAACAAAAATATTATGTATGTAACTCATGAAGCTTCATACATGTACCTCATGTAATGTGCATATATGTAGTATACAACTTACATATAATTACATGAGCCACATAATTTTTTAAATTTTTTTTCTTTTTGTTACATTTCTAACATTGTAATAAAAAGATATAGAAAACAAAAAATGAAAAAGAAAGTTGATTGGTAATGGTTTTGATTGTTTTCTAAGTTTTCTCCATATTTAGGAGTTTTCTCATGATCTCTCCCCTATATATATATATATATATATAAGTAAGATTTTTATTAATATTTTTTTGTTTAGTTCTTGTACGTTATAAATATATCTTATATCTAGCTATAACTATTCTCCTTAAAATATATTGTAATCTTAATCTTCGGCTATATATGCATGCAAAAAATGTTGAATTACTAGACATATTTTATTGAGTGTCAAAGGAATATTCGAAGATCAATGTCACCGGCCAGTACTTGACTATATTAGGCACTTGATACGTAATATTAGCTCGATTATTGATTTTGGTATCACCAAACTACTAGCTTATAATTCATCAGGAATATGTTTTTTTAGATATAACTCGTTTTCATTTTATTATTATTATTATACAAATGAATGTACTGTCAAAGAAACTAATAGATTGAGGTATATCACTATATTGGCCGTAAAAGTACAAACTCTGTTACATGATTTAAAAGATATTTTTTTTCTATATATTTAAACAATTAACAGTTTAAGAATGTTTAAAGAGAATAATAAACTGTGATTTTAGGATCATGCACGTTTCAAAAAACTTGAGTTTTCTTAAATCTTAATCCCTTATTTATTTGAAATGTAGCATGCATGATGATACAATAATGAATTGATTCTTTTAAATAGATACAAAAAATGACCACACAAATAAATGCCTAACATATGCCTAATACATGACCCGATTTTCTTTTATAACCAACTATTTAAATTGCCTAAAAAAATCGACAAAATTTGGTTCATAGTTATACGACACGTACAACCCGTTTTCAGTTATATACTATCTGCATTCTTATGCAATACAAATACATGGTATATAGTTATAAGTTGTTTCAAGTTCAATTTGACATGGATAACATTAAAAACAACCCATATAACTATTCTGATTGTTGTGGCCGACTGAGTTCGGCTTCAAATAGATCTGAGATATAGTGGTTTTATAGCATGTTGGTGGTTCTAATGTACTGATTTTAAGGGGAGTTAAAGGTTCAAATACTTTCTTGTTTAAAAGTTCCAATACTAGATAGATATATCATCTATCTAGTGAGTTTCTTTTTTAATATTTTCTTTTCAAACAAGTTTTGTGCTACATATTATTTTAACAAACCTAGACTTGGTATTTGACAAATGACAATTAGTAATGATATTTTAAGTTTGCTAAATTTTGTTGCATTTGGTTGTTATAAGATTAACATAGGTGTTGCATTTTGAGTTATATAAATAGTCCATATAATAGTATTTTACTTATTTTACCCAAACCTGGCCGAAATTCAACGTTTGTTAGTGGTAAACCCATAACCAGTAAACCTCAAACATGCATCTTTTATTCTTTTTAGAGTTAGTATTGTTAGTAAACCTCAAACATACATTTTTCGTTTCAAATCTTAATAGTTTTCGTTAGTGGTTTAAGGACAAAAAATCTAAGACTTGATTCTAAATAATATCACATGACAACATCACAATTTTTGGATTGTTATATTTTTTTTAATTTTATTTTTAATTGTAAGATAGATTTTTATTTTAAAATCAATTAAATTTGTTATTATCCAATTAAGTAAATATATTTTTAAAAGAGTAAATTACACTTTTCATCACTGTGATTTGCAATGGTTAACAGTTTCAGTCCACCCTTAACAGAAACCGTTTCCAACGTTTCAAGTCTAAACAATTTTCATCTTTAAATTTTGCAATTTTAGTGTTAGTTATGTAATCCCGTGTAATACACGGGTCTAAGGTCTAAGCTAGTATACACATTTAACATATCAAAAATAAAATTATTCAAGCTGAGGTGGCTCTGCTGATTTTAAGAGTGACTTTCCTCAATGAGTGGTCCTTTATAATTATTTGTTTAAAAGCATAAAATGATTGTTGCTTACATTCACCCAAGCCCATTATCTTTCAATAAAAGGCTAGTGCCTAAAGCCCGTTAAAATGACTAGTTGGTTATCCGAATAACAAAAGGGTTATCAACCGTATGATCTTTAGTCTAAATGATCTTATTTTACAGAGATGTAAAATTCTATGAACCGATATTTCCTTTCAAATAAAAGATGTTAAATCTGAAAAAGATCTTTAGAAATCCTACATGTTGGAAATTGGAGTTTAGTGGTAAGAGATGAGTCTTACGACTAAAAGTTTGTTGGTTGAATCCTTTTCCAACATGACAAAAAGAAAAAAGATAAGATGTTACAAAGTGGAGGGAGTGGCTTCGGCTACTTCATCGGGTACCATCTAACCGCCGGCAAACTCATCGGGTACCACTCCTTGCACCCATCGGCTACATCCATCGGCAAGGAGAGGTATAATTCTCGGCTAGTTTTCGCCGAATCGGCTACATCCATCGGCAAGGAGAGGTGCTTGATTAGTGGTACCTTGTGCTTCAAAAGTGGTACTTGGGAATTAAAAGTGGGAGGATAGTGGGATGGTACCATTGCCACTACAAAGGGTACTTGAGAGGGTAGTTTGAGCATTTAATGTGTTATAATTTGATTGGGTAATTTGGAATGGTATTTTAGTGGGAAAGGGTACCACTCCCTCCACCCTAAGAGATATATAATACGTGAATTAGAAGCATAAAAATCAAATTGTTGGCTATAATAAATAAATGAATATAAATCCATATATTTAGAGAGAGCGGGTGAGAATACCAATGCAATGCGATTGCTGGCCACAGGCACCGCCAACGTGATCCCCATTCTTAAATGCTTATTTTTGCAGGCCTCACAGTTCTTGTCTCCCACCATCTCCCTATCTCTTTCTCACGCTCACACACAATCTCTTTTCCCTGATTTTAAATCTTCATTTTTTTTATTATTATAATTTAATTCGTTTCAGCATCACCTCATCTATATATCACACCCACATCTTCATCTCTTTCCTTTCTTTCTTCGTCTTCCTTCATCTTTTCGGTATATATATTCTTATTCTTCTAGCCGGCCGTAAGAGCAACACTCCGGTTCTATCAGGTTAGGAACTAACTCCACTTTGTTTCAATTTCAACCCATCTCTAATAATTATGATAACCATATCTCACGCCTAACCTTTTTTGGTTTTGCTCGAATCGTTTCGTTTTGTAGATCTGTAATAATTTGTATGTATTTGATTGATCAAAAGTAGAATATTTTTTAATTTTCACGATAGATCTGCGCAGTTTGTGCCTTTTTCTTTGAATATATTCGAAACAGAAATATTTTTTTTTATAACTCATTCCGCCGTTTAGTTTTAGTTTCAGAAACTCGTGATCTGGATTTCAGATCTGTCCATATAAAATTAGGGTTTGTGTCGGCGTATGGCTAATTTGATTTGATTTGATTTGATTTTCCAGGAAAATGAATCACTATGGAATCCACCATCAGTTTGCATCATCCTGTGAAGAGATGAGGAGCTGTGTGCCTATGGTCTGTCCAAAACCTAGGCGTCTCAGTCTCTTCAGCAACGAGCCTCTCAGATGGCAGATGTGGTAATTGTTTTGCTTCTAAATTTCAGTAGATTTTCTTCTACTTACCGTTGGTTTTTTGTCTGTTGTTTACAGTCATCAATCTGAAGGTTACGATTCAAAAACCGGGCCTGAGCTTCTGGACATCATCTTTTCAAAGGTAATTACTTAATTGTTTGATGATGAATTGTTTGAGATCTAATCTTATTGTTGATTTGCAGAGTTGTACCTCGTCGCCCCCTTTTTTCAGTGGGTCCCCGCCGAGTAGAGTTTCTAACCCACTAATACAAGATGCTCGTTTTGGGGATGACAAGAACATCATCTCACCGCGTTCAGCATCATCATCTCCATCTCCATCTCCATCTTCATCCGCCAGGTGCAATTTTGGTAACAAACCGGCGGTGAGGATTGAAGGATTTGATTGCCTTGATAGGCGCAATTGCAGCATCCCTACCTTGGCTTGATTCCAAACATACAAGTACATATTCAAATAAAATCTTTGTAGACATCAGCAATCAGTCTATAGCCTTCCAAGGAGGAATTTTGAGATACACCCATCATCCATGGGGTTGTTTTTAGTGTAAATACAAGTGTCTTTTAATCGGTATCTGTATGTAAGTAATTAGGACCCAAATAATGTGAGTGAGTTTGTCTGTATGGTCGGATTAGATTGTAACCCTTCTGGTGATGATTTGTAAGTAAGTATAAAAGATGAAGAGGGTGAATATTCCATTTTTCATGGTTTTGGTTGTAAGCAGAGGATTGCGACTTCATGAAGAGAAATGTGTATAAAGTTTTAAGGTCGTTGAGTCTTTTGTAACGTCATAACATTGTAAATATTATAATATATATATATATATGATTTTTTTTATATGTATTGTTTTTTTGCATCAACAGCTTAATTACGTATGCAATTATATTCTATATTTTTTATTCGTTGCCTTTTATACGTTTCGAAAGGGCAGATGCCGTTACCTTTATCTTTTTCTTGGGTATCTAGAAAGCAAAAAATATACCTTCTAACGTCTCTGAAAGACATTATACAACGTGTGATATCATACAACCTAACAACCTAACATGGTAAGAGGATAAATTTTGTTGATCTGTTACACAATTTTGTGAAAATAAATACTCTTGTAAATTCGTGGTATAAATTTAGCATAAGTTTTTGTATAAACGAGAAAAACATGTACGCAAATGATCTTCGTGTATCATTAATTAACACATGTTAACAAATTTGTGAGTATCTAATCTTACTATCTAATATATTAGCATTCGAGGCATAAGAGTTCATAGTAAAACATATGAGTTTCTATTTAATTAATTATTACACTTTCGAAGCTTTCAACTTATGAGAAGATCAAAGCGCATAACAGGTACCGGCTTTCATGAAATTCGTTATAAAGAAGATGTCGCATAGAAAGTTAGAATACACCATCTTGATTTTGTTAGTATAAATATTAATATCGAATAAATATAATGATTTAATTATTATTCTTCATCTTAGCACCAGAACCATAACTTCATGATCGAAATTTAGTACACGACAACCTGATTTGCTTATTGTGATACATACAAGTAGGACATACACACCAAAAGTAAGTACACTATCGAAAAGAAGATACAGCCTACAGGACCACTATTACATATTTTGTGAATACAAGCTTAACTAATATGGAATCAATTATAGAGTAAGACATATATATATGAAAGAAGAAATGATGTTGTACCTGATTTTCTCATATTATATAATATGCAAATCATTATAGATAGTAAGTAGTTTTGGTTAGTGTATTAACAGTAACAAATTATAGAGATCATTGTTATGTTCATTATTATCTAAGAGACAAGCAAACTTAATCTTAAACAACTATGAGACAAGATAAATATATATAGAAAGTCTCAACAAAATCTTTTTGGTACGGTAAATATCCATAGTTTATTAAACCTTAAACGGTAAGCAACACTAAGACTATGTGTAATGGTCACTTAGAAAAGGCGTGACCAAGTTGTCACATAGGCGTCACACAATTTAGGTAGATATGAGTAAAAATGTGTGTAATGAGGCTTGAATAGGGAGTGATAGAAAAAATGAATAATGATGTGGATTATTTTTATTGGTTGGTATTAAAGCAAATAAGGAAAATAATTCATCAATTTTCATCACCAAGTGACCATGGTTACTTTTTTACATCACTTGATGGTCACTACTTGTATGTGTAATGATAGAAGGGTTTGACGATGGTGTGACCAAGTGCTACATAGGATGGTCACCTGGTGGTGAAGCCCCATTACACATGGTTTAAATTGCTCTAACTAAGAGGCTCGTTGATAGCTTTTTTATGATTTCAAAAATAAACTACCTTTGAATCGGTCATAACTCATAAGTGTATTTGATTCACTCAATAAGTTTTAATTGAATCAATGTTAAACTCTTAATCGTTCAAGCTTTTTAATAACTTAGCATAAGTTTGCCAAACGTAATTATTATCAATAAAATACGGATAGATGAAAAAATTATTATATAAAACAAGAAAAAAAATCATTTGGATATTGTGTAATACAGTTGTGGTTAAATTTCAAAATGGCAAGTAACTTGAGTTTAAATTTTGGAAAAAGAAAATGAAATGATAAAAGGCAGGTAGGTGTGTGTATGTATTAGTCAAAGCAGTGGTTCTTAGGGGTGAAGCTTTACAGCTAAGAAGGTCGCACTTTCTGACCGATTAAAGCAAAACGTATGTGGGATTGATTGCGTTAAAACCGGAATAGCTTCTCAAACAGCACCCGTCTTTTTTTTTTTTTTTAATGACACCTTTCAACAAAAACAATAACGCAAGCTGTTGTTCTATCCAATATACACCCAAATTACAAATGATGTCACCCACACCACTAGTGTTATTTAAATTGAAACTTTGCACAAATCTGTGCATTGCAATGACTCGATAGGAGCTTGGTTTTTCACCCATAAGAAGCTTTGGGGTTTAATCTCCCATGTTAATTCTATTAATTGATGGCCTTTTGTTATTAAAAAGCATCACATT
>WOUH02000002.1:7276599-7306756 GCA_009936405.2 Stevia rebaudiana | reverse complement strand
AAATTCCTTATGAATTCCAAGGTACTCTCTTTAATTAAGAATTACGGGATTCATCATTCGAGAGGAAGTAGACTACTAAAGAATTTCAAATTTCATTTATGTCATAATTGAATAAAGGATTCATAAAATCTAAACAAAAATAATAAGGAAGAGAGTTGCAATGAAGTTTTGCAATGAAGTTTTCGGGACCAGGTTTTTTCGGGATCGGGACCGGTCGATACCGGGACGGTACCGATCCCATCCCTACCTATACCTATACCTATTAGGCTATTATTCAAAACCACAAAGATGAACTAAAAAATAACTAATCAAAACATATTTAGTACTAATAGAGATAAATTACACTTTGAACACTAAACTTCAAGAATGTCAAAACTTTGAACTTAATTGTGACAAGAGGTATGTCAATGCAAACTTACAACTATCTCTTAAACAATAGTCCAACATAGCAACCGAAGCATGTCCAGTTAAAGAGTAAGCCCAAATAAAAGATTAGTAATCTATACCTTTAGTCGAGTTTACCTAAACCTGACACATACATAAATACATACATTTAATATTTCTATGAAATATTCGTCAAAATATATATATATAACTAAGTCTCACGTACTAGTGCGATTTTATATGATCGTTATTATAAATAAACTGTACATCAAAACAGTTTTCTACGGTTTGTAATTTTCAAATACCGATGACGAAAAAAACTATAAAACAAACCAATGACCGGTTTGAAGATTTCAAGGTTTTATAGTGAATCACAAACAACCTAAAATCAAGTTTTGGGGTCTTTAGGTTCATTTAATTTCCTCGGTTGAAAAAGGTTAAATATAGGGGTGAGCAAGAAACAAAAAAAACCAAACCGAATCGAAACCGAAAAAACCGAAGTGAAAACCGAAAAATAATCGAACCGATATTTTTTGTTCGGTTTTGGTTATTCACTTTCAAATAATTGAAAATAACCAAACCGAACCGAATAGACAAACCAAATAGTGTAACCGAACCGAAACAACCGAAAACCCGAGAAACCAAACCGATATATCCACTTCTTAAGCCCAATATCTTGTCATTTTTTTTATAAGCCTGGATTCAAAAAAGCTCACCATCTAATTATTAACCTTAATAAAAATGTAAAAACTCAAAACCCAAAATTAGGAACTGTTAGGGCTGGAATATTTCGGGTTAAATAGACATATTTTAGGATATTCCGGAATATCATGTTATCTCTACTAATGAGTTGAATAAAGCAATGCAGGTCGTTTTGTTCACGCATATTGAGGATATTCGAGAATATGAGAAGTGTATACACTTGGAGTAATTAGCTATCAGTTACAAGACTGTCTTATCCACGATTATGAGAACGTAGGAATTATTTGAATCCCTCCAGCGAAAAGTGGATCTAAAGGTTGGAGACGAAGTCAAGAGGTGAGAAGCTGGAGTTAATCCCGAATAATCCGGGATATAGTTATTATTTACCGTTGTAATTTATTGAATATAAATAAGTCGATGGTTATAGGAACACACAAAATCAACATTCAACTTTTTCTCGATTACTAACCTCTTTTTTGCAGCTATTATTGCGATCATCATTTTCGTATCATTTTCATCAAGCACTTAGTTCATTTCGGCATACACTTTAGCATATTACCATCGGTTTGTTTTACATTTTGTAATTGTTTGATCTAATTAATAATATTGACTAGACAAGTGATTTTTTGGACATTTGTCCGAGATTTTATGCCGGCAATCGGTAAGGATTAAGGGTTTTCCTCGCTAAAAATCATTGTTCTCATTTGTTTGTTTTACTTTGTATTTTGAGTTATCTCTAAGGATACTTAGGGATATTTTGAGATATAATCACAGAATTAATCATAAACTTGCTAATTAAACGATATAAACACTTAGCCACATAAATCTAATTTGGAATAACTAAAATTGATTTTTATTAATTTTTGACCAAAACAGAAACAATCGTCAATAGTGCAAGCTTATTTATGTATTTTATTGCTTCTCTTCTTTACTTAATTATTAGCATGTGTATGTTATTTGTAGATTGTTATATGAAAAAAAAACACACAAAGACTCTACTATTGGAAAAGATGAAGATTGAGATTAGATGAACTCTATATTTTAATTATTTAGTTTTGAACTGTGTTTTTTTTATGTAAGACATGATGATATACTATTATTTTGATTTGTGTTTTTATCTCACCGTTAAGTTTATGCAATATCTATTACTAAGTTATTGTTTGTATTGATAAGGAAAAAAATAAAAATAAAAATAACCGAAACCGAACCGCAATGGAACCGAAACTGGAAAAAGAACGAGAACCGAAAACCGAATAAACAAAAACCGAACGCTTATTCATAAATAACAACCGATTACTTCAATTATGGTTTTAGTTTTGTCCAATAACCAAACAGAACCGAATCGAGCACACCTCGCTAAATATATAAATATTGAATTCGGTCTTGATTCAGTTTATGATTTCTAGTTAATCGGTTCCTAAACACCTCATAAAATCCGACCTTCTGTGTTTTCTTTTTTTCTCGTTCATACAAGAAACAATCTGAACCACAAATCCTCAACCAAGAACAAGCTAAAGATCAAGAATCAGTAGAAACAAACACAAGACTCCATGTTCGTCATACACAAAATGGCTTCATCATCTCACCCTCTTTTCACTTCATCTCTCCGATTGTCAACAACTCATTCACCTTCATCGTTATCATCTTCTCTGTTTTTCAATCCCATCTCCAAACACCCAAAATTCCGATCCTTTTATCTTTTCAAGAAACCCCATTATCGATTCTTAACGTCTCCGTCCGCCGTCGCCGTCGACCCTGGTACTGCCGTCGCCGGAGATGACAGGAAAGCTTCCGACGACGCTCCGAAGGAGGTGGAGAAAGTTGTGCTTCCGACTAATGAATCATCGCATACACTCCTCAGAATTCGTCATACTGTAAATTTGCTTCCTTTATATTATTATTGTTATCAATTTAATGTATTCACACACGATTGGTGTATAGAAATGAAAAGATTTAGGTTAACAGAGATGCATTTTGACTTTTGGGTGTCAAAATTAGTACCCAAAACTAAAACTTTACCTGAATTTAACAAAATCATGACTGTAAGTCTGTAATCATTTCCTGATGTTGAATCTTTTAAGAAAAATTATCAATAAAGAACTTATGTTGTCAACTCCTGACATGTTCATATGAATTCCCAAGTTTAAAAACAAAAAAAAACTTGGAGTTTGACTTACATGAAGTCAAAGCAATTGTGATCCAGTAACACTAGGATTTTGAATTGTGTGTCAGTGTTTGTATACATTTAAGCTTTCTATGTAATAATGTAAATTCATAGATGATTGATTGATGTTAGTGATTTTACATATGGATACAGTGTGCTCATGTAATGGCGATGGCGGTTCAAAAAGTATTTCCAGATGCCAAAGTAACAATCGGTCCATGGATCGAACACGGGTTTTACTATGATTTTGACATTGAACCGTTGACCGATAAAGACCTCAAGAGGATTAAAAAGGAGATGGTAGGTTATTGAGCATTGATACAATATGTTGTCATATGATTTCAATTCTCTTTTGCTCATAATGGTGCGTAATTAGTTATCTAATTATTTGTAGGATCGTATCATTGGTAGAAACTTACCACTAATAAGAGAAGAAGTAACTAGAGACGAAGCTCAAAAGAGAATAACTGCTATTAATGAACCGTACAAATTGGAGATCTTGAATAGTATTAAAGAAGAACCTATCACCATATATCATATTGGTATACATATATCGTATTTGACACTTTGATCTAAATTGATAGCCGATGAAGTTGAGTTTTTGTATCAAACTAACCATTATTTTAGGTAATGAATGGTGGGATCTTTGTGCGGGCCCTCATGTTGAAACGACCGGAAATATTAATAGGCGAGCCGTACAACTTGAATCTGTGGCGGGTGCATACTGGAGAGGAGATGTGAATAAACCTATGCTTCAAAGAATTTATGGCACCGCGTGGGAGAATGAAGAACAGTTAAAAGCGTATTTACACTTTAAAGAAGAAGCTAAACGTCGTGATCACAGGCGTCTTGGTCAAGATCTTGATCTCTTTTCCATACAGGTAGTTAACGCTAAACCCTGAACCCCAAACTCTGAACCCTGAACTATAATAATTTATAGATAAAAAAGATTAGAGTAAACTGCAGTTTTCGTCCCTGAGGTTTGTAGAGACATGCAGTTTTATTCCACCCTTATCAATTTCCATCTCTGAGGTTTCATTTCTTAGCAGTTTTCGTCCCTAAGTATATTTTCTGTCTACACGCCCTTCACATGAGCCGTGAGGGGCATCTTAGTCAATGTAGCGTGTTTTTACACATCATAACACTCAGATAAGTAGACGGAAATGTAGACAGAAAATAGACTCAGGGACAGAAACTGCTAAGAAAGGAAACCTCAAGGATGGAAACATATTAAGAGTGGACTAAAACTGCATGTTCATACAAACCTTAGGGGCGAAACTGCAATTTACTCAAAAGATTATTTCTTTTATATTTATAGGATGATGCTGGGGGAGGGTTAGTGTTTTGGCACCCGAAAGGAGCTCTTGTGAGGCACATAATTGAGGATTTATGGAAAAAGATTCACTCAAAATGTGGTTATGATCTTTTGTACACTCCTCATGTAGCAAAGGCGGACCTTTGGAGTATTAGTGGTCATTTGGACTTTTACAAAGAAAATATGTATGACCAAATGAAGATCGAAGAAGAACTTTATCAACTTCGTCCCATGAATTGCCCTTACCATATCTTAATATACAAACGAAAACCTCATTCATATCGCGATTTTCCAATTCGGGTTGCAGAGTTAGGAACGGTTTATAGATATGAATTATCTGGGAGCTTACACGGGCTTTTTCGTGTAAGAGGCTTCACTCAGGTAACCGTTTGTATCAATGACTTTGTAGCTTCTAATTGATTTGCATATGCTTTACCGACTACCGTGTGTTGATTGTTGATGACTTTAACTTTATGTTGTTGATTTATAGGATGATGCGCATATTTTTTGTTTAGAGGATCAAATCAAAGATGAAATCATAGGTGTATTGGATCTCACCGAGCAAATGTTGCTCCAATTTGGGTTTGATAAGTATGAAGTCAACCTTTCGACCAAACCCGAGAAAGCGGTAGGTGATGATGATATATGGGTCAAAGCAACGAGTGCATTGAAAGACGCGTTGAATGATAAAGGATGGGCTTATGAAGTTGATGAAGGTGGTGGTGCATTTTACGGCCCAAAAATTGATCTCAAGATTGAAGACGCCCTCGGTAGAAAGTGGCAATGCTCTACCATACAGGTATTTATGAATGGGTCGATTCAGGTTATGTTTTATTTTGAACGTTTTAATTGAAAAAAAAAAAAAAAAAACCTATGCTCATTGCTTAAAAAATTAAATTAGCTTAAAACATGTCTTAAACCCTAAAAATGGTATTTATTACTATGCTCATTACTTAAAAAAGCCCTTGATTTTTAAGTGCGTTTGACAACTATGAGATTATAGAAACTTAGACCAAGATTTTGTCATGTCAACCGAACATGAACCAACCCGTACAAAATTACCCGTTTTGACCCGTTATCCTACCCGCCCATTTTTCTATTTTAACAAAGAGTCGCTGCAATCAAGTTGTGAATATTATCATAGTAACCAAAGAAGATTGTTTGTTTGACTTTTTATAGGTTGACTTTAACTTACCACAACGTTTCGACATCACATATATCGATTCAAACTCAGAAAAAAAACGACCAATTATGATTCACAGAGCAGTTCTTGGATCTTTAGAACGGTTCTTTGGCGTACTGATTGAGCATTATGCTGGTGATTTCCCTTTGTGGCTTTCTCCAACTCAAGCTCGAATTTTACCCGTCACCGACACACAGGTAAATTGAATAAAGGTTTTTAATCAAGTTTGACTCTGTTAAAAGTCAAAATCGGCATTTAATGTTCAAGATTACGTCTTTTTTATAGCTTGAATACTGCAAAGAAGTTAATGAGAAAATGAAGGATTGTGGGATACGAGTTGAATTATGCACGGGTGAACGATTACCAAAACTTATTAGAAATGCAGAGAAGCAAAAGATTCCATTAATGGCGGTTGTGGGACCCAAAGAGGTTGAAACAAAAAGTGTTACAGTTAGATCTAGGTTTGGTGGAGAGATTGGAACGATGGGTGTTGATGAATTTATCAGGATGATCAAAGATGCTGTTGACAATCGAACATCTGTTTGATTCAAATAAAGATTGTTGGATCAAATGATGGATTAGTGATTTTGATAGAAATACACAATGTAATACAAATACAATCGATTAATAACACAATTAGTGTTCGTTTCGAATTTTGAATTCACAAAATAAACAAGTTTGATGGGCGAAAACAAATTTGGTATAAATGATCAAGTTTTGGTACATATGATTAAATTTTTAGTACTAATAATCTAATTTGATTTTGGTAACCAATTAAATTTGATATTGATATTAATTCTAATAAAAAAAATTACGTATCATTCAAGTAAGTATACATTTAACTGTTTACATTTCTTTTGTTGATTCAACATTATCAATTTATGAGGTTCATTGTGTCACATGTCATACATGCAACACGTACCATAGTCTTGAATTATTGTCTTGCATGTTTCTTGAAGACTAAGATGATTGAAGTTGAATACGTAAATGTAAAGATTGATTAATGAAGCAAAGACAATAAGGATGAAGGAAACTCAAACCCATTTTCATAGTCGAATCATTGGCGCGATCGTCATCTTCAAATCTTTATGATCTTGGAATTTATGTGTCATTGTGCAAACAAAAAAATCAAAGTCGGGTGGCCCCAAAGCTCTTATCCTAGAGAAAAAGTTATCACTTTTAATGCCAAAAAACAATCTTTTTTTCAAATTATAGCCACACTTTATTGTTTAGTAGTACCTAACTTAGGTATCATACTAACATGACAAAATGACAACTATCTAAGTTATATAATTATTTTCGTCCAAACTACATGTTTGTTTGTGGTCTTATGAACACGTACAATGAGTCAATGACAATAACATGCATGCAAGCAATACGTAATAGCACCAATCGCCCGTTGTTAGCTTTTATTCATGATGATCGAAAAGACGAAAACATTGTTGTCATTTTAGTCCCTACTTAATAAATAAGTTAACTTTGTTTATGGAAACTTCTTCAAATTGTGTCATATTATGTAAAATATATCAATGAACTTCCTTCTTTGTGTGTTCTTTTTATACCTATTATGGAATATGAGGTGGTATAGGTTGGACCATTTTGACATTTTAACCAATGTATTTTCATTAGATTCATAACTTGGTCCATCTACTTTTCCTTTTGTCTTTTAAGCCACTAAATTTGATTTTGTTTAACCCATCAAAACACTGATTCAATCTGTAATAATCGGCATCCTACCAATGCGCTTTTTCTCTTTAAAAAGATATGGTCATGTTGTTAGAATGGTGACGTCACGGTTCTTGGAGAAGTATTAAATTTTGAATGTTACTATAGTTAGTCCTTGTAGTATTAGAATGAGCAAAAATAGTCCTTTGAGTACAAGCAAGCGACATCCATTACATGCCCTCGAGAATCATAAATTATGCTTACTTTGACCGGACAACACAAGTGGTTATGATTGTGTGGTACGAAATATTTGATTCTAAATTTATGAAAGACAATCATAGATGACATAATGACTTGGCACACAAGGTACCAACAAAATTCTACCAATAGCAATAAAAAGAACTGATAGTTAAATTCTCAGGATGAATCTGTGTGATGGGGCTTTAACTGTTCAGAACAAATATAAATATAAAAAGTTAAATGGCATCTAGTCATGGAGATAAAGAGTCATCAAGAATTAGTGGAGGAAGAAATTATTAAACTTAATGTCTAAGTATAGTACAATCATAATAGATAAATCCCAATCATAAATAGTTATAAGTACTAGATGGTACTTGTTTGGCTCCAATTTGAACAACATTTTACCACTTGCCTTTGACTTTTTGACTTGTGTTGGTGTTGACACTGGTGCCTCTTTTTATCACTAATTTTTTTTTCTCTTATAAAATATACATTAATGAAGAGATAAGATAATGATGCTGTCCCATTAAATGCAATCAAGATTCATATACCAAAATGAATGGTTTTCCATGTAAATAAGTGGTTGACTACCTTTTTGGTAATCACATACCATGATGGTTTTGGAGACAAAAATTTATGTATCATCAAGTTGTGGTCATAAAAACTTAGCAAATCCGCTAACACGTCTTGAAATTAGATATTTATGTGTTATATAGTATCTTATACTTGATTTTATGTGTTATATAAATAATTGACTGAGTGACAATAAAAAAAGTTATTCAATTTTCTAGTAAGGCAACCCTCACAAAAAAACTAACATTTCATACAAACTTACAAAGTTTCAAAGGCAGCATAATATTAAAAATTGGAATTCCAAAAAGCAATTAAGCTTTTTAACAGGATAAAGATGAGTTTTGATGAGCTGGCCTATAGTATACAAAATTAATATGCCAATTAGTTCTTAATGGTTCATATATGACTCAATTTCTTTTGTTTCTCTTTTGTCTTGAATACAATTGGAGTTTTAGTAATACCAAGATCTCCAACCAGTTTTAGTAATATAACTTTTAAGTTGCTTCAATTAATTTACCACATGCCAAAATAAATTAATGTATATATTTATATAAAATAATAAATAATAATAAAGTAAAATAAATTCAAGACCATATGCTTTTACAAGACAATATCAGTAGCAAGATAGGCGCCCATAAAAACCACATGAGATTTATAAAAAAAATGTGACGAATTTTTTCATTCTTATAAAGTGCATACCTTTAATGCAAGCAAGAATAAAATATGAACAAAGTTCTGCAATTCCTGTGGTACTAACAAAATTGGGTCTGCCACAATTCTATCAAAAGTATTGATTCTTCAAACAAATATTCTTCTCATCTAAATTGCTGATCATTAAAGAATAATATGTTTACAAAAAACTGAAAGATATTATACAAATCTTGATTCTAATAAAAATAAATACCCAACATTAAAATGTTTAGATATGTCAGAAATCAAGATGGTATGATAAGATTCAATTGTACTTCATATGGAATCAATATCTTGTACTTTATGTTTTAACTTCTTTGTACTAAAATCAAGAAATTTTAAGTTAGTTTTTAGTTATAATCAAATTATTGTCTTGTATTGAACTATTAATTTATCAAGTGACTCCACAAAATACCATAAATAAAAAACAAAAGTGAGACCTTAATTAAAAAAAAAAAGCATTTCCATAAACACTTTTGTGATAGATACAACCACTAACTCCACCACTATCAACATACATTATAGAAAGGAATCCTTATAAACCCTACATAACCCTAAAGAAGCATTGTGTAATTTTCTTTTTTATCAAAGAAAAACACTTGTTATACTGGCGGAGATGAGGCGGATATTGGCGGTGATGAGGCGAAATCTTGAAAACATGAGGAAAAGCCATAAAGTGGCTGATGAAAACATGTTTGGAGAAGAAATTGGTACTGAGTTTCCAATTATAACTCACCATACAAGACAAGGGCGAAACGGTCTTTCTTTTATTCATAATATTGTTAGAGCTCCACTTTCACTTGTATCATGCATATCTTCTCACCCACATATAAATAACACCACTGATGGTGTTTGGGTTTCGGGTGATCATACACGCGTATCAGAGGTTAATCATTTAATGGTTAGTGATAGTATGCGTTACGCGATCTTGATGTGATGTTGCAAGTGTTTGTGATCACTTTACTATGAGAATTATGAGATGTTTATCATTTCTTGTAGTAGATATATATATATATATACAGTGATCAATACATGAAATTGGAGTTGAGTCATATATGATCATTTATATATCATGTTATCTGAAAAGAAAATCCACATTATTAGTGTATGCTTGTATATATACTAAGTTAATCTCAATATGCTTTTGGTTTTTGAATCACTATATTGTGTTGCAGACATACTGTTGTAATTTGTATTAACCCAAAGTGGCTGTTATTAATTTTGAAGTTAATCGCGTTACTTTTGACTCTTAAAAGTCTAATGGGGACTATTTTGGGATGATGTCAACTATATGCAACTCTATTATTGAAATTTCACTTTTTTATTAAAAAAAAGCATATTAGAACCAAATTCAGCATCTTAGTAAAACATACGAAATGATAGTCCAATCTGTCAGCATATACATTTATTAAAAAGTGAAAGTTAAAGGTAAACTGAATTAAAAAAAAAGTCACAAATTTATAATTTTTTCACTTCACTTCAAAATCGATGCTTCTTGTTAGATGCAATCCTATGTTTGAAGTGAATGTTTTCTACACGCGTTAAAAAAACAATTATTGAAAATCAAACGAACCGACAAAAACTAGTTGCAGCTAAAAAGGGGAATTGAAAAAGAAAGTAATTAGCTTAAAAGATGTTTGATTAGACAGACAACTATCTGTTTTAAGTTTGGTTTCTGTAACTCATTGGTTATCAAACTCTTATGTGAAAATAAAGTTAAAACTAATATATAGTTATCATGGTTTTGTCTTTTTATGTGATCTTCTGTTTGGTAGAACAAAAGAAAGAACTAGTGATTATGACTAAAGAAAAAGAACATGCAAATAAAGCACCTTTAAAGTTTAATCATTTATCTCAAGACCATGTTACATAACACTAACATTTATTATTTTGACACATAGATAACAAAGATAGCATATAAGCATAAATGGCACCGTTAAAGACTCCTATACGCGCCAAAAAAGGGGTCAATAATATGTTTTAGGTGAACAAATTTGGTAGCCTCAAAACCAACTTTGCTCGTGTTAGTATCATTTCACAATAGAGGATAAATGATATAGACTTTGTCGCTTTGATATTGGGGATTTTGACACAAGAAGAAAATATGTTTAAAAATGAGTGAAAATATTGTTACCATTAAGATGTGATGATAAGTATAGTATGTTATTGTTGATGGCACAAAGTATTGAAATATGTACTCGCAATCAAAATCTTGGAAATGGCATCAAATGCAACTTCCTGTTGTAAATTTGCTAAAATTATAGGTAATAAATCGCCTCATCTAATCATTAAAGCACTAAAAAAACAGTGGGTGCGTTACATTAGGCAACATTTTGTTTTTAGGAAATCTCACTCAACTTGTCACTCAAACCCTAAACCTTAAAGTTAAACCTGAACCCAAAAAGTAAAAGACTTTAAAATTAAACGCTAAGCTAAATCAGGGAAGTTAATTTCTAAACCCTAAATGCTAACATGGTAGAGTTCGATGACACAGTTCCAACGCTAATGAGTTTAATCATGGTTCATTAAAGTTGTCAAATGTTATTTTCCTAATTATTTTTACTATCTTAAAGCAAAATATTGTTTGATTTGAGATAGTAACTAGAAAAGTTTCACGCGCGTTGCGTGGTGAACTCTACAACAGGTCCAAATATCAATACGCTGATAAAAAAATACATCGTAATGACTAACAATTTGATGAAAAACAAAAACAAAATTATAAGTTAATGTTGTCTCGCACATTGCATCTAGAAGGGAGGATGAACCCACCATGAGCTTGGCAAATGTTTTTGTCAAACAAAAATCTTATATGCATTATTTTTACCTACGTATTCTTTTTTCCTAAAGAAATATTAAAATAAAAAATACTCTAAAAAAATTCAATCATTATTTCAACGTGATTTCTGTATTCCGTTTGAACTGGTGCAATAAAATAGAAATCATCTAAAACTAAATATACCAACACAAGATCATTTTAGAAACATAGGCACAGCACTTACACGCAGCCCCCCTGGGATGTAAAATATATCTCTTCCCACCATCCCTATAGTGTATGAGACAAATGTATGCATTTCGATTCGGGTCGTATTCTATGGTTACGATTCTACCATATATGTCTTTTTCATTCCGTCGAAAATCTATTTTACGGTATAGACGCTTATGACCTCCCCCTCTATGCCCTGCGGTAATGATTCCTCTGGCATTACGACCTTTACCACAATGATGCTGTCCATAGATCAAATTATTTCGTGGATTGGATTTCACTTGACTGTCTACGGTTCTATTATGTGTGCTCATGAGGTTAAATTGTAAAAAGGAAAACATTGGTGGTCAATATCAAAATTCCAAAATCTTCTTGTAGCTAACAAGTTGGTTATTAATATATAGTATGACACTAATAGTAATTAATTAATTATTACACTATTTTTGTTGCATGAGGGACCAATTTTGTAATTTGCTAAAAATGGATAAACCTGAAATCCCATTTCAAGAACATACAAATACACTACATGCAACAATAACCTTCATTTGGATTTTCATTTCCCAAATTTTAGGCGGATCCGATCGGCAATGCGATCTTCTCTCCTCCTCCATTCACAAATTCAAATTCAACCCAACGTCAATTCTTCGGCTTTTCGGATATGGATTAAATGATTAATCATAATCTATTAAGGTTTTGTCATCAGTTTTCTGAAATCATTACGTGCATTGATCGTTTCAGACATTGATCCATCTAGGTTCGTTGCGATTACACCACCGATTTGTCTGATTGTTTGATTTCCAATTGAATATTTGGTCGGAAAACGAGTGAAAGATGTCAACATTCGAGGGTGTTTTTGTTAATGATCAATGGCTGCAAAGCCAATTCACACAAGTTGAGCTTCGTAAACTCAGAACCAAAGTACGCAATTTCATTTCCAAATCTTTTTTTTCTGATTGATTTGATACAAATTAAGAAATTATATCATCCCCAAATAGTTTGTTTCAGCAAGAAATGAATCTGGCACTGTTACAATACAAGATTTACCACCAGTTTTGGCAAAATTAAAGCCCTTTAATGAGGTAGCAAGTACAGATGATGTTAATCGTATGTTAAGCGACTCATATTCAAATTTAGCAAAAGAATTGGATTTCGAAGCATTCCTTCGGGTGAGTATTGACATTTTCAAATTGATTATAATCAATATCTAGTGTTTGGGTATACTGAAATCATATGGTCAAATGATCAATTTATGATTATAGGTATATCTGAATTTACAATCGCGAGCAAGTGCGAAAATGGGGACTTCAAGAACTTTCAGAACGACATCATCTTTTGTGAAATCAGGAGCGACTACGCTTCGTCACAGCATTAGTGAATCAGAAAAAGCTTCATATGTTTCTCATATTAACAATTATCTTGGAGAAGATAAATTCTTGAAGAATTATCTTCCTTTAGACCCTTCTACCAATGCTTTATTTGATCTTGCTAAAGATGGAGTTCTTTTATGGTATTATTAATACTTGAGTTAATTACACATACGGCCCCTGTAATTTGTGAAAAACAACGATTTAAAGTAACAGGTTTGGGTTTTATGCTGTCAATTTTGTATAGAGTTTGAGCATTAAGATTAATTTCCCTTAAATTAGGATCAGATGACACTTCGACTCTTCACCCTTTAATTTAGACTATTTTAAAAGTCAAAGGGTATTTTAGTCATTTTATCAAAATTGAAAGTTCAAAACCCAAACCTGTTACTTTCCGCAAACCATCTGTGTAATCAAATCTTAATAATTAATCAAATGTTTAACTAAAGAAAGTTATGTTGTTGAATTATTACCAATTTTTTATCATTTCACCAAAATTGAAAGCTCAAAACTCAAACCTGTTAGTTTTCGCAAACCACAAAGACCATATGTGTATAATCTTGATGATTAATGAAATGTTTAATTAAAGAAAGTTATGTTGATTGAAATGTTTGTTTTTGTAGTAAGTTGATTAATGTAGCTGTACCTGGTACAATTGATGAGCGCGCGATTAACACGAAAAAGATCCTTAATCCGTGGGAAAGAAACGAGAATCACACTCTTTGTCTTAATTCCGCAACGGCTATAGGTTGCACTGTAGTTAATATTGGCACACAAGATTTGGTTGAAGGAAGAGTAAGTTAAGAACATGTAATCACAACTAACGGGTCATACAGGTTGGGTAACGGGTCAACATGGGTCAGATAGGTTAGGTAACAGGTCAAAATACGTAATTTTTTTGTAAAGATTGAAATGGGTGAGACAGGTTAGGTAATGGGTCAAATGGTAGTTTTTGGTACAGGTCGAAATGGGCCAGACAGGTTGGGTAACGGGTCAAAACGAGTAATCTTTTGTACAGGTCGAAACGGGCCAAATGTGTTGGGTAACGGCCTAACGGGTCAAAATGGGTAATTTTTGGTACAAGTCAAATTGGGCAAGGTTGAATGGAACTAAAACATCTTTTGTCTATAAATTAAAATATTCTTATAAATAACTTTTTTCCAAATAATAATTTTCTTTTAAAATAAAGCAATAATTTGCATTTGTTCTTGAGATCCTGAACTTTTTTTCTTTTGGTTGATGTTTACAGCCCCATCTGTTACTTGGGTTGATATCTCAAATAGTTAAGGTAAATTATGAGCTCAAATAATTCAAGGTTTGTAATTTTGTATTAATTAATTAATATTTATTTCTAACTTACTTTTTGCACTGTCAGATACAACTTCTAGCAACTGTTGATCTAAAGAAAACCCCTGAACTCGCAGCAATGGTTGAAGATAGCAAGGTCCAATAGTTATATATAGTTTTTGGGCCAACCCTAATGGGCCCAAAATAAAAGCGCAATTAGGGAAACTTGTTAATAAGATGTTATAAATTACAGGAAGCTGAAGAACTCATGGGTTTGGCGCCAGAAAAGGTTCTTCTAAAATGGATGAATTTTCAGTTAAAAAAATCAGGATACAAAAAAGAAGTTACAAACTTTTCATCTGATTTAAAGGTATTTGTTTATAATTAGTATGAAAAAATGTTGTATTAAAAGCAGCTGATTTATTTGAATCGCGTGTAGGATGGAGAGGCGTACGCGCATTTACTTAATGTTCTTGCTCCTGAACACAGTACGACAAAAACTTTGGAAACGAAAGATCCAACCGAAAGAGCAAACTTGATTCTTGAACAAGCAGAGAAATTGGATTGTAAAAGATTTGTTACATCTAAAGATATTGTTGAAGGATCCACAAATTTAAATCTTGCGTTCGTTGCGCAAGTTTTTCAGCATAGGTAACTCTAGATAAAATGTTTAATTACTATTTTGACCCTCGTAGTTTGGCTCATTTAACCCTAAAAGGAATCTGCTAACATTTCAACCCCTGCCGTTAAAATTTGTAACCATTTTAGCCCCTGACGTTTGAATTTTCTGACAGGGGCTGAAATGTTACAAAATTCAAATGTTCTGTCAGGGGTTGAAATGTCAGAAGATTTCTTTTTGGTCTGGAAGGATTAAATGGGTCAAACTATTGGGGTCAAAATAGTAATTTACTATATGATATGATATGATATGTGTAACTTGGATAACAGGAATGGGCTTACTATAGATAAAACAAAGTCTTCATTTGCGGAGATGATGACCGATGATGAAAGCATATCAAGAGAAGAAAGATGCTTTAGAATGTGGATCAACAGTCTTGGTGTCGAAACACATGTTAATAATGTGTGGGAAGATGTCAGAAACGGGTGCGCTTTAAAAAAAAGTTAATTACATAAACGGTCCCAATAGTTTGAGTAAAGTAACACGTTTGGGAAATAAGCAAAAAAAAATTAACAAGTTTGGAGTATGCTCTCAATCTTGTAACCAGTTTAGATATCAAGACTAACTTCCGTTAAATTAGACCAAAATTACCCTTTGACTTTTTAAGTAGTCAAAGTCAAAGGGTACATTGGTCATTTCACCTTAATTTAACTGAAAAGTTAACATAAGTTAGCCCTAACACTTAAACTTGTTACTTTGCCGGAAACCGCAAAGACCGTGTGTATAATTAACTCTTGGAATAAAAACATGTTTGCATGAAGCGATTTATGATTCACACAATTTTTTTTTTTTTTTTGCATTTAGATGGGTTCTTTTAGAAGTACTTGACAAACTTGCCCCTGGTTCGGTTATGTGGAAACAAGCAACAAAACCACCAATTCAGATGCCATTTAGAAAAGTTGAAAATTGTAATCAAGTTGTAAGGATTGGAAAAGAGTTAAATTTCTCACTTGTAAATCTTGCTGGATCTGACATTGTTTCAGGAAATAAAAAGCTTATAATAGGTTTGTTATTCAAATATCATTATTATAAAATCAATTTTTAAAAAATGGATAAAATAAAATAATTACCTATGTTTGGTTTTGTTTCCAGCTTTCTTATGGCAGTTGATGAGATTTAGCATGCTTCAACTTTTAAAAAATTTAAGAACACATGGTCAAGGAAAAGAAATAACTGATGCTGATATTATACAATGGGCAAATATGAAAGTCAAACAGTCAGGAAAAACACAAATGGATAGCTTTAAGGTAATAATTAATACAGTTTTTGAATAATTATGTAACGGTCTTATTGTCTTATGTAACCAACTAACCATCTTTATTTTCAACAATTAAATCCTCACTTTAAAATATTTCAATTCAGGGTCAAAGTTATGATCTATGTAAGTTTGACTTTTTTACCTCAAATTTTGAAATGTTTTTTTACTTTTTATGAGTAAGAAAACAAAGATGATTACTCTAAACAGAAATCAGACAAAATATACATACCCATGAATTTTTATTTTATTTTTATTCTATATTGAATTATTTAGGATAAACGACTATCAGATGGTATTTTCTTCCTCGAGCTTCTTTGTGCGGTGGATAAACGAGTTGTAAACTGGGGTCTTGTTACCAAGGGCGAAACAGGTAAACAATTACAAACTTTTATTAAAATGTCAATCTTTAAACTTTATAAAAGTAATGATTTTTTAAATTGTTGTTAAAACTTAAAACAACAGAGGAAGATAAAAAGTTAAACGCGACGTATATAATTAGTGTTGCAAGAAAACTTGGGTGTTCAATCTTCTTATTACCTGAAGACATTCTAGAGGTACAATTTTCAACTCCTTTTACAAAAAAAAAAATTAATAATAATAATAATAATAATAATAATAATAATAATAATAATAACTGACCTTTGTAACGAATTGAGGTTCAATTTGTTAACAGGTCAACCCGAAGATGATCCTGATTTTGACCGCAAGTATCATGTACTGGAGCTTGTTACAAAAGTCAAAGCCTGATGTAGAAGATCGACCGCCTGAAGAAGAAGATGATGAAGAAAGTAATGAAGTCATTGATGAATCTGCTAATGAAGATGTTACTGAAGAAACAACTGAAAACAATAATGAATAATTTAATCTTGTTTGGTAATAGAATTGTATTTGGATTTTGGCCCCCTGTGAATACATGTAAAATATACTTAAGTTTGTAACATTTAAACAATTTAACACGTGTATATATAATGAAATAAGACTGAAACTTGGTGTATAATGTATTATTAAATATTAATAGAATCTAACATATTTCAACCAAAATTACTCATAATTATTTAAAGATTGTTCTTGGTGTGCCACCAACATAAGCGTTTCAAGTCGTTTATCAAAAATTAACGCGCTTTCATCTCGTGTATCGAGTTCTCCAGCTTCAACTTCCAACCATTTTTCACGTAAATCATCTAGAACATTCTCTTCTGTCATCTTCATTTCTGCTCCGGGTGCGTTTGGAACCGTGGTACGAAGTGATGAATCGCCAGATGGCGGTGGTAATGTTAAAAGCATTGCTCTGAATTCTTTAGTATCTGCAAACGTCTCAAAGTTACACGCCATTATATCCAAACAATATTCTCGAATTTTCAAAACACCGTACCTACAAAAAAAAACAAATTGTTTCATTGTCGGTTCGTAACATATAATGTGTGATATCAAATTTCAATGTTAGGGACAGAGGTAAGGTCTGCTTACATCAAACCCTACTCAGACTCTACCAGCAGCTATGCTGACAATGTGATTTACTGGGTCTGGTTGTTGTAAATTGTAATGTGTGATTTTAAATAAGGGGTAACTTTGTAGAAATGTAACCAAGTTTGACAATTTTTCCAATGAAGTCACTGAAACTTTTTTTGTTTCATTAAAGTCATTTAAGTTTTCATTAGTTGTTTTAATACTATGTAATTATCATGTTACTAGGTTACCATTAATGATCCGTCAAGTTGTATTTAAAGACATGGTTTTTTAATTTAAAAAAATTTAAAAATATGTTTTATTCAAAAAATGATTAAAAAATCATTTTTTATTGAATTTTAAAAAACTCAGTTTTGAAAATTTATAAAAATCACGTTTTTATTAAAAAATGAAAGAAAAAAATCATTTTTTATTCATTTTGAAAATTAACGTTTTCACTAAAAAATCACTTTTTAAATAAAACGCATTTCTTATTCATAAATTTGTATTGATCCATTGTCAAAAAATGAAAAAATAAGAACCAAAAACACATTAATTTTTACGATCAGTAGTAGTTTTTTGAAGAATCACGTTTTCATTCAAAAATCAACTTTTTGTATCTTTACGATCGGAAGTAGTTTTTAATTTTTAGAATCCTGTGTAATATCCACATAATAATTAAAGAAAATGTAAAATTAAAAAAATAAATGGTAACCTGGTGACCTGGTAATTACATAATATTAGAACACTAAATTAAAGTTCAGTTATTTTAAAGAGATAAAAAAAAGTTTCAGTGCCTTAATTGGAACAACAGACAAACTTGGTTACATTTCTGTGACATTTTCCCTTTAAATAATTAGTAAATAAGCAAGTGGAAATGTAATGGTAACATACATGTCGGATAATATTAGCCAATGGCATAATTCTGAAGGTGGGACCATTTGTAGATGCGGTAGTAAGGCATCAGCTACCGCGCGTTTAAGAGGAAATAATAAATATCTTGAAGCGGCATCAAACATTTCTTCAGCCTGCGTGTTTTTTAAGTGTTATATATTATTACATTTTAATTTTTGTAGTTTAAGAAATCTTTAGAAAGATGCAAGTAAAATAAATACCTGTTGAGGGTCAATATCCTTCAAACCGTCAGTGTACCTGTAGCAAAGCAAAAGGATGTTGCATAAATGTAATAATTTTGGCCCATTTAGTTATGAACGGGTCAACCGGGTTATATTATTATTATTAACTAAAAAAGGAAAGGGTTTAAAATCACAAAACACATTTTTATGCATACAACATACAAGTATGCAACGTTGAACCTTCTAAATTGTTAATTCAACATTTTATATTATTATCGTAATAATATAGTTTTGTAACCATATTTAAAGCATTAACCTTTTATAAAAAAAAAAAAATTCTAACAAAATGAACATTAAAGTGTTTGCGTGTCAACCCAACTTGACCCACCATTTTGACCTGGTCTAAAAATGTACTCGTTTTCACCCAAATATATCTTGCCAATTTTACTAACAAGTAATAGTGCAATTGATCATTAGTTAGCAATACTTAAATAATATGGAATTTGTTTACATTAAGTTAACTTATATATATGCATCTATCCTCTTTTACTATTTTGACCCTAAATTGGTAACAAAATCATAATTATAAAAAAAGAAGCTTACATGTACTCGATCATTTTCTCAAACGCTTCCATAGTAAGATCATGTTCCTTAATAAGTGGAAGATTATAACCTGGTAAACCATCATTTCCTTCAAGAAAATCCTCCATACGCGATAATCTAGTTTTAAAGTATTCAGATCTTGAAGCCAAAATAACTTGATGACAACGAAAAATCTTATCATCAACTTCAATATTAATATCCGCAAGATCATCTTCAAAACCAATTATTTTCACCGAACCAAATCGTGACACAATATCATCAACTTTATCCTCTATAACTGAATTATTAAGAGATATTTTCAGAACACGCGATAAAGCAGCAGGAAGGCGATCATCTTCAGGTAAAGAACTACCCTGTAAAATATACCTTCTTTGGGAATTATCAACATCTTGTAACGCTTTATAATCTGCAAACTTTTGATGTCTCACTTCTTTTTCTGTGACTTTTTGTAATGATTCACACTTGCAAACTTTGCATATTCTAACAAGATCATCCATATCATCAACAGCAATCTCAAGTCTATCAGAGTAAAAGAAGTGAATAAGGCTGTAAAATGCAGGAAAAGATAACTTTTCTCTTGAAAATCTTATTTCTTTACGATTCCTCCAATCGGTTTCAAATTTTTTCTTGAAGTATGGTGATCTTGCACTCAAGATCACTCTGTGAGCTTCAATCGGTCTTCCATGGAGATAGAATGTAACATCTGGAGGAAAATAATTGGGACTCGTTCCTCCATTAGCCAAATTACCTGCTTAAATCCCAATTTCATATCATACATGAAGTAAACTAATGATAAATCAGTATGATCAACAATGAATCTTAATCAAATGCAGAATGTTTCAATCGATTTGAATAATTTACAAAACAGGAATACCTGTGAACTGAGATTGACCATCGAATTGCTCTAGATAACCTCTGTTCGCCGGACAACCAAGAAATGTTTCCCTCAACGCCGCCTGTAACGGCCCTAACGGCGGCGGTCGAGCTTCAAACGCTTTTAACAGCTTCCTGACCTTCAAATTTAACGCCGCGTAATGACACCGGTCGCCGTCGAACGTGTGTTCGGAGCAAATTGCGCCGTTTTCGAGCAACATCCGAGCGGCGTCAAGATGTCCGGCTAAACAAGCGTAGTATAGAGCTACTGAGTCCCATTGGTCACGCGCGTTGACGTTAACGCCGGATTCTAATAGATATTTTAGCCGGTCGACGTCGCCGGCGCGTGAGGCTTCGAAAACGTCGCCGTATGGGACTTTTTTTAACGGGACGGATGACAGAAAGTCCTCTGGTTCGAGGTCAATGTCGTCCAAATCGGACATGATGATTATGATTCTAACGTTACTGAATTTGGTGATGAAGAAGATAAGGTTGTTTGTTCAATGTTTAGTTTAGAATACTGAATTGAGTCTTGATGGATTAGGATATGGAGGTTGAAGATGGAGGCGGTTGTTAATCAGCAGCATTTCTGTTTGTAATTAGGATGTGATTAGATTAGGGTTTATCAGTTGATTACAGACAGAAACGGTTGAAGGAGGAAGATGATAACTAAATAGATAATTGTATCCTGACTTTGTATATATGATAATTTTTGGATCTAGAAAACCAAATTATGAAATTAATATGCCTTAAAAGTTAAAACCAAATATTTTGTTCATAACTTTCTTTGTAGCTAAATAAATGTCTCATTAACAGATTTTAAGAGACACATAAATATATTCTTTGTACAAAATACACAAGAATATTTTTCAAACATTTAAAATGTCACAACAATGATCTAATTACTTTGAAACGAATAAAACTCTATTAAAAGATGAAATTATTTACAACATTTGAAACGGTGGATAAAGAACACTTTTGTTAATCGATACACCACCAGTCTCTATTGGAAACAAAAATAAATCCAAATTGTAATTTTGTAAGAAACTGTGACAATGAATCAATACATAAGCTACAAGTACAAGATTAATTTGAATACAAATCCCATGTACTTGCGACGCAAGTTACCTCTTAAAAAAATAATTAAATACACAAACATGCTAATTGGCGTTGCAGCCGTTAGCATTTGTACAACATGTTCTTCAAGTGTATTAATTAATTAAGGTTTACGAAACTTAATTAACATAAGTCAGCTATTATCATCTGAATTTAGACGTCTTAACCGTTGATCAAGTTCTGCCATTACTACTGGTTCTTGCTTTTTCCTTTCTTTGGAAATATTTGTGCTCATAAACCCTAGTTTATCAAATGCAACCTGCAATCATTCAAAAATTCCAAAATATTATGTTGTTTTCTCCTTATATTAATTAACAGGTAAACGGTCCCTAAAAAGTAAAAAGTCAATTTCACGAGCATAAAAGAATGTATAAACGGTCAACTTACGGTCAATAATTCATCAGGATCAAAGAGATGATGAGTTGTATTTTGTATTATATTGATTACATCACCGACATGATTCGCCATTAGTAACTCATCTTCCTTCATCTACAATACCACAAGTTTCAAAATTACAGTTATTGTAAACAAAATTATCTTACTGAATAATATGTTTGACATATAATCAGACATTTTCCTAAAACCAAAATGCAAATTTAATTACTGTAAGTCTTTAAATAAAAACATATCACCTTGAATATAGCAAGAGCCATATTGAGTAAGACCTTTGCGCCTTCGTAAAATAGAACATCCCAAACTCGCAAGGTTGTCTGCATAAGTTTTGTAAGAACAAAAATATTATATAGTTAGATACATATATACATGTGTGTGCGTGTTTGTATATATATATATAGGGACGCATTCTTTTTAGGACTACAAATATGCTGACAAATGCGAAAAACCGCTTTAAATCTTGTGGTATTTTTTATATAAATTGACCAAAATGCATATAATAATTCTAACAATTTTGAGATTCTTCTTTTTAAAAAATGATATGTATAATCGTTTGTCAAAATGCATTTATGCACATACATAATATGTAAATATGTATGTATAGTTATTAAAAGAGTTGAGGAGAGAGGTGATAAGAACAAAGAAATAATGAGAAGATAAAAAATACACTATCGTTTTTAAGTTTTATTATTTCACTAAAATGACACGTACACGTCTTATGTGTGTGCGCGTGCATGGAAAGGGATAAATTAGTAATTTTAACCTCTGAAGGCAAGCTCTTTGAAAAGAGGCAAAGAAACCACTCGGTGGCAACAAGGGAGACATCAAACTCAAGAGCTTCTAAATGAGCATATATACTGCATTACAAAACCCTCAAAGCTTAAAAAAGATTTAATTTTATACAAAATTTATAAAATCAACAATATTGCTTAATGCAAAAATAATATAATATTATTACCTAGGACACTTCTTTTTCAGCAGATCTTTAAACACTCTTTGTTCTACATGACATCCTGATAAGTTATTTGAATAACAATCATTGACTAAAACATTTTCCAAAAGAACCGCTAACATCCAAAACGCGTCTTCTTCTGTTTTCATCACGAGTAACAATAATGCAGCAACATAATTTAAACCCTGCATTAAATACATCATGATCACCGCAAACAAAGTACAAAAAATTCTAAAAAATAATGAATAAGTTTTTATATTTTCAAGCTATATGTGGCGGTTCAAGAAATTTCCATAAAAACAGTTCAATTTGGAATGTTTTTTAACAACAAGAGAAATGGTTCAAATTGGTCAAACAGGTTGAAAGTCCCTCAAATATGTATTTAATTGCATAGGGTCAAATGAATCACTTTTATTGAGATAAAGTTAGGTTATATTGTAACAACATAGTTTTTGTAATTATATTTAGTGCATCAATTAAATAAAATTCACAACAATGAATAATAAAGTAGGTGGATTTACCCAACTTGACCCGCCAAAATTTTCAACTATCATCCTTATTATTGTTATCATAATCTTGTCATTTTCTACCACTTAATATTTCACGTATATAGTTTGTATCTGAAACAAATAATAAAAATCTTAAAATGGAAAAGCAAAAAAAATATGAGATGACATTAAAAAACACACAATAAATTTTGCAGTTGTGCATTCACTAAATAATATTATCTCACGTAGTTTAAGGCATAAGTCGGTATAAAAATGTAAGGATGATCAAAGACCTTACTACACAAGTCAACGTAGTTTCTTGTTGTTATTTGTTAGTTTGAGAAAGTGAAAAAAGTAAAAATAAATAAATAAATAAAATTGGTTGATACAATACCTGACAATAACCGACATCAGAATCTCGAAAAGAGTAACCGACAAGAACGCGCCTTAGAGAAGCATGACCTTCAGGAGTGTCCAACCATGGATGACCAGGAAAAGTTCGCGGTAAATCCTGAATTTATGCACACCCAAAAAATAATATTAGCAAATAATAATTACATAAAAAATGTGGATTAATTACAATAAAGCAACCATGTTATACACTACAACAAGAAGTAAATATGTGTTGGAAAAAATTGCAATGTTTGACTTCTCATATAGTTCAATGTAGCTTTTGACTATTTCTCAAATATTAAGAATATACTTAAAGAAAAACAATATTGTATAATTGTACTGATCTAAGATTCAAATTGTGAAATTATACTGGACCTGAGGTTGAAAATTCTATATTGATATAACAAGTTATAATTTGGTTCATTTGCAAACTAGAAACTTCATTGAGGAATCTCCATAAGCAAAATAACTATACAATTGGTATGCATTTTCATCAAAACCAACTTAAAACAACTTTTAGTAAAAAAAAAAAAAAGATAAGAAAATTTAAAAAAAAAAAAAGCTAACTTGTCCATTCTTGAATGTCAAGGAGTTCAAGTGAAGTTACAATGGGAAAATTAGATTCACAATCAAGTATCAACAACAACTATTATACATCCCTTCAAAAATAAGCATAATCATGCAAAATGACCTTCAAAAACACTAAATCATGTAAAATATAATTGTAGCATAACCGTTTATTCTAAAGACAATAAATCAAAAAAGTGACATTCAAGCTGTAATTAACATTCTAACATAAAACATTGCTACAAAAACAAGAAAAGATAACCAAAAAAATAGTAATAACAATAAGCCAAACAATATTAATAAAAGAAAATTTAAAGAATTATAAAACTCACATGATCAATCTGCTTTGTAGCAGGTGTGATTTTACCCTCAACAGCTATTATTAAATCATTATAATAGCTATCAGGTACAGTTGATTTCTTTTTAGCAGCACCAGATAAAGAAAACCAAACTTTAGGTCTTAAAACTGGAGGTATACCCTTTCTAATTAACTTCTTAAGTGTGATTGCATTCACTAAAGCTGAAAACTTTAAGGATGATTTAAGTGCAGAAGTTACATGAGTTTGAAAATACCAATTTGCCCCTTTGCTTGCTTCTAATGACCACCAAACCCTACCTTGTTCTCTCACTTTCTCCCTAACTTCATTCAAAATGTTTGCATCATCAACATTACCTTCAACTGTAAACCCATAAAGATCTTGAAATTTTACAGTTATATTCGCCCTTCTGGCATGGATACTTGGTCTCAAAATGGGTATTTGAGATTGAATTTCGAGAGATAGATCCCTCTTGCTTTGAGTTCCAAACATTCTAATCAATCAAAATAGAAACTTTGAGCGAAATAGATCGAGAAACTTTTAAGAAACCCACAAATTCGTCTCTTTTTACTATAAAAAAAGATCAAGAAAGCTCACATGGGCTCATTGGATAGAATATTTTATACACAGATCAAATCTTAACCATCTACCTCCAATTTCTCCAAATGGGTGCTTCGGTTTCTTCTGATGAACCACAAACTATTCAAAATTAGATGAAAAACAAGCTACATGATGAAATAAATATCAGAAAATTGGGAGAATTGATGTGGATCTTGAAAATTGATAGAAGATTTTGAAAACCCAAATCTATTTAGGGTATGACGCGTTTGAATTTGATGAATTGAGTTGTCTGAATTTGAAATTTTAGGGAAAAATTGGGTTTATTAGCAGGAGTACAAAAGATTTTTTAGAGAAGCCGCTAAGATTGATTATAACTTGGTATGAAGTAAGGTTGAATTGTTGGCGTCACGGATTAAAAGGGATTGGGTGGGGAAGTTGTGGTAGGTGTGGTAGGGTGGAGCTCAGTTTTCCTACAAAATAATTTTTTTAACGTTAACAAATTTAAATTGTAACAAGATAAAATGAAATATTGATATTAGCATTCTATATTTTTTTTAAATTATTTTCATCCATTCTTCTTTTTTTTAAAAGCTAATAGCGTAACTATTCGACTTCACCATGGTAAATATATCAGCCTTCCACCCAGCGAATCGCTGAAAACATATAAGACAAACCTACATCCATTGTTCTTGTATAAATGTGTTTATACACTAAAATTTCTTAGATTTCCGGTGTTTCATAATTTTCTAATTACGACTGGTATATTAATTAACTATGTTAGAAACTATTACATTAAGAGAGTTAAATAAAAATATATTCCATCATAGAATAAAGAAAATATAAAGTATTACATTGGGAATTAGTAGAATATGACAAGTTGAATTAGGAGAAGTGGAAAAAATAATTTTAGGCTTATGAAATTTGAAATTTGGATACGTGACACAAACATTTACTTATTTACAATAATACAATGTACATATAACATGTGTTTATTGTTGTTTATTGATGGCTTAATTTCGATATGAAATGACCAGTAATTATGTTGATAACAAGAAAGTGTATTTGTTTTATTTATTGGTATTTATCTGTAAGTTTATAGTTAGAGTTTGAGTCAATTGCTTTAACTTGGTAGGAAGTTATCTCGTAGTATAAATATCAAGTTTATGATATTTGTTTTGTAAGTTCTTTTTTAGTCATTATCAATAAACATTAGTTATTTTTTGTTTCCAATTGCACATCATTTATTTTCTACTGAGTAGTGATCCAATATGTGGCAACATTTATAAAGCGCATGACTAAAGGATTAAAAACATTTTAAGGTGTACCAAGAAGGTAATAGTGTATGTATATTTTCACAAGAAGAAACAGTGTAGAATGATATAAACAATAAAACATTGGGGTTGGTGGCCCAATGGCATGGACTTTGCCTCTACGAGCACCATTATGAGGGAGGTCTCGGGTTCGAATCCGGATCAATGTAAATATTTAAGGTGGATTTAGGAGTAATATAGTTTGCTGTTCAAAAAAAAATATGATTAATCAAATAACATAGATATTAAATAGGTTATACCATTAAAATGTGTTGTAATGTCAATCTTAACATTGGTCGTATGTTATGTGTACTTGTTTTACATGAGTTGTCTTGCATGACTAATGTGGGAGAATGTTTTCAAAGTGGGGATGGAGTCATGAACGCGTGGTTGAACAAAGATAAAAGTTAGAAGCTAGTGATGAAGTCAAAGCATGAGGACTAATGTTGTTCGTCTGGATTTCATAAGGCTTTGTTATGAATATACACTAAATATATAATTTCTTGTATCTTGAGAAATAATCATTATTTTTTCACAAAAACGTGCTCTCGTCTTTCTTTCGGATGAAGCTTCATTCATACATAGTTCTACGTTTCATGTATGGATAATTTATTATTGAGATTTGACTATTTGAGCCTGTCAATGATTTAGAGTGTGAATCGTTGGTCAATGCTTTTTTATAATTTTTATTGTTGATGTAATCCTACTAACCATAACTAATTAGTTTTGTACCTTTTAATTTACTCATATCACTTCTTTTGTTTAATAATTCGTGTTAAGCCTCGTTGTAATGGTTTTGCAGTCATTTTGTACATTACTAATATATTTAGTTATGTTTTCTCCTAAACTCTTTTTTAAACTCGTATAAATTAAGTTTACGAAACAAAGACAATAAATTGCTTGAGAATCATTAGTGTACGTTTCTACTCAAATCATTTGGTTTTAGTTTTGAAGACACTTATTTTTTAACTTTTTAAACTCGTATAAATTAAGTTTAGGAAACAAAGTCGTAATTTTAGCTTGAGAATCATTAGTTTACGTTTCTACTCAAACCAATATCGCTACATTAAGATGAATCAAACTTAAATGTTGAGTATGCTCTACCTCAAACCGGCCTAAAGGTATTGTTGGTAGTTACAAGCAGGGGTTCGATCCATTAGTAGTTGAGAGGGGGGGAAAGGCCCCCACTCACCACATGACCACAAGTGTAAATTTTTACAAAAATAGTCAAAGGCCCCTTTCAATTTTATACTAAGCCCCTTTTCTTTTCATTTCCAAAACTAAAGCGGTAAAAATACCCTTGATTTGGTATCCTATTTCGCTTCAAGTACAAACCAATGAGAGTTTTAACGTTTATAAAAGGAATGGCTAAGCTATATATAGTAGGTTTTATGTGCATAATTTAGTATTTGCACCTTAATTATTTGCTTTTGTGAGAATAAATATTGGGCTTTTGGTTTATATATATTTATTTCTTTGTATTTCTGTACAAATGGTGTTGCTTTGTTTTTTTGGTTAGCAATATAAGGTACAGTTTGTTTGGTTTTTGGCTCACTCATAAGGTTTCTAACGCTAGTTAGTATGGCTATGTGATACTAGAAAAACACATGTATGTCATTTCAAAACACTAAATTCTTTTCTAAAAATATAATGTAATATGATGAAGGAAATTGCAAGATATGATTTATTTATAGATCATTACGTTGTATTTCATATTGCTGAAGGATGAAGCCAAACCAACTGATAATGTGAAAAATGAAGCTAAAACGGCTAAATAATGTGCTCTAGAATGAACTCTAATTGAAATCTTTGTTTTGCTAATTCTTTGTTAATTTAAGGACAACTAGTTTTGTGAACTTGTGTGACCATTTCTAGCATTTAAACTGTTGTATCCTTTTTTGTTTTAACTTGACCCGTTCTAGCTTAACCTACTTTGAATTTACCCGTTTTAGTCTTGTTGATTTCTTGCCCCCACTAACACTAATTTCAGGATCCGTCACTGGTTACAAGATTGTCTATTTCGAGGTTCTTCTTTTTGGTACCAGGGTATCCATTATACATAGACTTTTAGTCTGGTAACAAGATCTTAAACACCTTCATTCAGGGGCGGATTTTAACATTTGGTTAGGGGTATCCACAGATTGCTTGCGTTTTATATATTCGGATACCCCTAACTGAAAATCCGGATACCCCTCAGATAAAATCACATTGTATTGCGCCCGATTAGTGTGTTTTTTCGGAGTTGCATTCGTGTCCGCGGATCGTGCGAGTGACGCATCGGTTTAAACAAATTTGGATCTGAAACACGTTTTTGCACCACCCCCATGCTTGGGCGCGCGAGGGGTAGGACCTATGGTAAAACTCATCACAAGATCTTGAAACACATTATGAGGTTTGTCCTTATAAACCAATCATTTTGTGTTTACCACACCAATGTGGGACAAGGTAAAACCCACATATAAGACTTTTTATTCACACACATATTTCCGACATTATATTGAGCTTTAAAGTTTGGTTTTTTTTCTGTATATTACAAAAAAATGAAAAAAAAAATGTAGTTAAACAAAAAGAACACACATTATAAATTTATAATTTATTTCTAATACTTGATGCCTAGACTTATTGTACATTTAAATGTATGTTTATTTTGATTGTATATAAAGCTATTCTGATGGTACCTAAAGTTTCATTTTTTGTATTTATTTATTTAAAGGCAGTTATTAGTTATTTATGTGGTATATATCTTAACGTGTTCCTAGTATTACATGTGATATATATCATTTTTAAGTGTTTTTATATATGATCGTCTCGCGTACAAAAAACGGGCCGCCTTATCGCCTCATGTCTCAGTTTTTGACCCTGATAAAAAAAAAATTTAGATTCCCCTGAAACAAAGTTGTAGATCCCTGACTGCCTTCATTGGCATTTATTGAATGCTTTCTCATGGAGATGAGATTTTACTCATGTGGAATCCAATGTGACCTTTTTTACGTTGTATTTTGGTTGAAACAGTGTATATGAACCAATCCTCTTTTGCATGCTTCAGAAGATTCTATATGGTCGTAAGCAACCATCCCATAGTTTGGTTTTTCAAAATCCGATACTTTCCTTTTGACACTATTACACCATAGGGACTTGTGTATGTATGTGTGTAGGTTAATGATATTGTATTATAATTATTAGGAATTCATGAGCATTTATGTTTGATTTTATACGACATCTTCATTGTTAGTTTGCAAGAATGCTTCTCTTGTCTTCACTTCTCGTAAAGACTAAACTTCACTTTTGTTACCCAAATTAATAATAGGACCATGTTTACATAAGACGTTTTCTAAGGACTGTTTTGTAAACTCTAGGAACAAAAAAAGGACTAGTGGACTCATTCAAAAACAAAATATACTGAGACTGAACATCATTTTATAAGAGATTGTTTGAAGAAAGTCTAATCAATCTAGAACATGTCCCAATGTGACACCCCGCTTCCCAGCTCCGGCCTCCGACCGGTCCGTGTGCGGTTTGCCACGTCAACTGCTCGGCATTGCAGGATCGAGTCAACCGGTTTAACATCCAACACA
>WOUH02000002.1:7251815-7276499 GCA_009936405.2 Stevia rebaudiana | reverse complement strand
ACGTGGCATATGAAACACACCGACAATTATGTGTTGAAGACAAACTGGAACAACTTTGTTGAAGATAATAAGGTTTTCAAGAAAGATATGATGATTCAAGTGTGGTCATTTCGTAAAGACCGGAAACTCTGCTTTGTGATCGTACCGGTGGAGTCTACACCCGATGCTGCTTGACGACTTATATCACACTTTAACATATTTTTATGTGTTAAAAACTAATTGATTATAATCACTTTATGTGTAGTAACGTACGTAGTGAGTTTATTGATGTTATTTCAAACTTTGTAAGTTTATGTTAAAAGCATTTCAAACTTTGTAATTAGCTTATCATTATGTTTTAATGAGTCGAGAATCGAAACTAAATCAAATCATAAATTTATATAAAATGGTTTTACATAATATATATATATATATATATATATATATATTTATTTCAGGATGGGCTGCCGGCAATAGATAGAAGGTAAACATCTAATCTAACACTTTGCCATGTTTACTTTTCTCAAATATGAAAATGTTCGCAAATTTAGTATACATATATAGTCACATCAGATGTCCAACAATCAAAGCTAGAAACAAATACAATATATGATTACAATCTCATCTTCTCAAATTTTCCTTTAATGAGGGAATTTGTATCTTCAGTTTAGCCAAATCAGAATCCAACTTTGCAATTAAACTCCACGTCACGGCCAGTGATACTTCATACATTTCTTGCATTTTTCAGAACCTATTTTTATAATATAGAGAAGTACTTACATATTTTTTTAATGTGCAAATGCTCTAAATCACTCTATTTTTCTCTAACATTTTAACACTGTACGTAACTTTCATTTTTAACGAACAAAGATTTCAACTAAACCCTCTAACTTTTTAATGCTTCAACTAGAACCTATGTAGTGTCACAAATGTAACGTGTATTTAAGTCATAAATGCGTCGTTTAGCATGTGGGAGCAACACGTTAATGTCATCAACGTAATGCGTGTAACAAAGTAACAAATGTTTCAATGTGTTCATCGAAACGAGTTATTCCGATCAAGTTGTTCAAATTTGAATATTTTTTGCTCTATCTGAAATTTGATCTGAAACTCAATTTGTATTATCCGATTCAAATCAATCCAAATACTTAGAATAAACCGAAAACCATAATTTTTGTATCTAAATATCTTCTCCGAATAAACATAATTATGCCAATCCGAATAAACATGATTGTGTCTTAATTTCTTAGTTTTTGTTGTGGCTAGGGGCCGGGGATATGTAATTTATGATACTAGGATGGGGATAAATGTAAATAATCTTTTTTTCTAACACGTTCACGTTTTTGTATCCCTTAGAATTTGGTTTTCTTAATATGGCTTATCAATATCAAACTAAACGACAACGAGTAGTTGCTTTCCTGTCTTGTTCGACCGCATGTCGTTCTTCTGTCTTTGGAAACACTATTTGTCTTTGATTGATAAGGACGACCCAATGGTTGCGGAGCAAGGTTACCAAGGGGAACAACAGTGGTTGCTTCGCTAGGAGCACCCCTTCCTGAATAGACCCGAGTAGGCGGGTGGAGGTCCTACGAGGTACCCACTACTCAGAGTAGCCTCCCAAAGGAAAAATGATGTTTCTGCCAGGTTTGGTTCTCCATAGTCGAGTTGAGCGGGTTCGACCAGAAAATGCTATACATGCGTGTCTTCTAAACTAAATATGAAATTTAATTAACCTCTTTAGTTTGAACATTCTAATGGAGAATGGAGCATCGATAATGCATAAGAAGGGGAGGAGCTTAGTGAGGGCTAGAGATGGCCCTGGTCCCCGCTGTTTTTTTTATCCGTATTGTAAATTTGAAATTTTTGTCCAAAATTTTTTACGCGTATAGCTCCGCCACCCTCAATTTTTTCTAGAAAAACACCCGGCCCCCTAAATGTTTTTGTTAAAGATCCGCCACTGTGCATAAGGGAACAATGATTTCTTGGCCTAGTGGTTAAGAGTTATGTGGGAAGCAAAGCTTCTCTTGTAGGTCCTGGGTTCAAATCCAGGCAAGGGGTAGAATTAATATTAACTTGGTGATACTAACATACTAACTAGTAACATTTGTTGTTAAAAAAAAAAAAAAAGATAATGCATAAGGAAACGAGAAATTTAATTTTTGGTGACTTTTGGAGTGAAAAATGTTCAATATTGAATATTGTTGGTTATGTAAAATAGTCATTTGGTATAAATATATATATTTTTTATTTACATTTTTATTTTATACTTTTAAGGGTAAAATAATCACTTTTAAAAACTTACAGTCAAATGCGAACATCCATCCAGGTAAGAGTGACGCTTGTAAGAATAATAGACTTGCCTTGAAATTCTCAAACCTAAATATGAAAACAAAAATTATAATAAAAACCATAAAGATTATCTGTGTAATTTACTTTTAGTTTCAATCTTATGACGGAAAAGGGTGTTGACATCGATGATTAAGATTGTAGACAGATCACCTTCATGGCGAGGAGGCTATGATTGGCGGCAACAATGACGATGTGAAATAGGATGGGATTATATAGTAGAACCGATGATTAGGACTGTAAATAAACTAAACGTTTCGTAAACAGTTCGTGAACTATTTGGTTGGAAGTTCGTTTGTGTTCGTTCGTTTAATAAATGAGCGAACATGAACAAGAAATTATGTTCGTTTAGTCAAACGAACGAACATGAACATGGGTCTTGTTCGTTCATTTGTGTTCGTGAACGTTCGGTAAGCTGTTCGTTTACGTTCGATAGGTTGTTCGTTTACGTTTGTTTGTTTATGTCATTCATTAAATGCATGTGTTTATATCCTTAAATTTTAATGTTTGTGTTATTATCTTAACTTTTTTGTTTATAATTGTTATTTTAAGTTGATCAAACATTTTATGTGTAACGACTCATTTTTATAAAATCGTGTAATAAGCACGTGTTGCGTGAAATAAAAGGTTAAAACAATTTTGTATATAAACTAGTAGTAAATAAATGGCTAACTAGTAACTAGTGAGGTTAAGTTAGTCTAGTTAATTAATTGGGTTAAAACTAATTAAAAATGTAATTATAAGTGAGGGACCATTTGTGACAAATCTGGAAACTCAAGATGGGGGTTAAAGGTGTAAATATGGGTCAACATAGTCAAAAATCTGAAAAGTGTGTGTGTGTGTGAAGTGGTCGACGAACACAAGCAGAAGAAACATAGGGTTTCTTCAAAATTCTGGAAATTAAGCAAATCCACAACCAATCTCAAGTGTAACTCGAAATCCTACCTTGGAATCATCCTCCATTCTACATTCTAATCACTAGGTAAGTGATAGTTGTATTTTTTTGTGAGTAGGATGAATTCTTGATATGGGTTTTGTGAAATGTCAATGCAATGTTGAATTTGTTGTGTTAGATGGTTGATAAACATAGGATTATGTGTAATTTAACATCTAGACATTTAGAATTGAGTTAATTTAAATCTTATGATGCATGATGGTCAATTTTGTTAGTATTAGATGATTGATCACGAATTTGATAGTTTATACACACCAAGTGTTTGTTTAAATGCTTGAACCAAAAGAGGAATAAGTGCAGATTGGAAGCAAAAGTGTTGCTGTCCTGTTCTTGTAAAATTCATATAAAATCGTAGAAAACTAATTAGAAAATGTGGCTTATATGCCTGGAAAGATTATTGAGTTGGCTACAATTCTTATGTTTACATGAAAGGCTGAAAATGATCTTAAACTGGTCAAAACGAGTGATCTTTGTAGCTAAACAGAAAGTTCAGCAAGCTGTTTGTGAAAAACAAAAGCTGCTGTGCGGATTTTGTAAAAATCATATAAAATCAACCATAGGTCCGATTGTGGTGTATTTTATATAGTTGGAAAGCTCTCTGAGTCTACTTTAATTTGTATTTGAACATGAAGAGCTGAATAAAACTATAAAGTGGTTAAAAATGCTAATTACAGCAGCAACACAGTAAATTCTGCACAAATTACCAAACTTGTCAAAAACAAAGAAAGTGAATTGTTTAGGCTTACAAGAATTAAGCATAATGAATGCTATTAGTTAATTATGTGCAAGAAATTGATGTGTTTTAGTCATTATTAGAATTGTTTATATGTGGTGTTCGATGAAATGCCGGGAAAACATGAAATGTGATAAATTGCTAAATTGTATGAAATATGGTGTTTATGTGTTAGTTAGTAACTTGGAATAATTATAAACTAGATAACGGGTCAAAATTTGTTAATTAGACTCATTGTGAATATGTGGTTAAAAATATTTGACATGATCATAGGATCCGAAAGTGGCTTATAACTCATCGGGCCGGGAAGGAATTAGCGTAGTATTCTTCGGACCGAGGTAAGACACCCACAATTTGAGTTACCATGAAACGATATGATCCATATGAAATTGTGGACATAATGGGAAAAGCCTCAAGATTAAGTTCATGGAATTGAACTAGTTGTAAGTTTGTTGAAAATGATGACTTGCATAGTTGTAAACATCATGAATTAAAGTTGGTGATTGATTTACATAGGTGTGAACAATCAATAATGTAACACCCAAATTGATCTATTAAGGAGTAGACAAAACATGATTCATAGATGGATGTGACATGTTGGTTATTAGCAAATAACCGGATGATCTACAAGGTTGTAGACATGAATGCAATGTTGTATTTGGAATGATATGCAAGGGTGCATACGTCCAATGATAACGTAACATAATGGTAATTCATAGTATATGTGATGCCAAGTAATGGGTTGCTATAAAACTCGGAAGGAAAAGACCAAAGTGGTCTTGTGGTAATTGACTTTATAAAAGTCAAAGTGTAATTTGCATAAAACTATGATTTATATGCATTTGATTATTGTTCTTGTTAAAGAATTGAATTTGAATTGATTATATATGAATAAACATGTGTTGTGATGATAGGATCAGTTCCGGGGGAAACCGAACGATCAGAATCGAAGAAGGAAGGTCTAGAACGCGAAAAATGAAGTGTTTGAAGAGAACGAAACTCTCTGACATGGCCATGTCGCGAGCTGACATGGCCGTGTGAGCTGAGAAATGATAGCTTTCAAGCCGACATGGCCATGTCCATGAGTACATGGTCATGTTCGACTGTTTGCTCGTTTAAACGCGTTTTAAGGACCGGAACCTTCCGTAATGTACCGTAAGGTACAATTAGGTGATCTTACTTAGTTCTTATGAACTAATGGGTGTTTTAAATGGGTGTTTATAGGTGAAAACTACGATTAAAGGCGAACGAGATCGGGCACGGATGTTATGGATTAAACGGAGTCTCTAGTGTTGTAAATGGAACTTGTTGGGTTAAGTTACAGACTTAAACTCGGTTTTTGATTGTGTATCATTTTGTAACGTGTAATAGAACCATGTGGTGGTTTAAACATGATTATTTAGTAAGTGTTTAAGTGGCGAACGGTTTTAAATAATTAGAATTTTCTGGGACCAAATTTTGCAGACACAGTGTTAATGTCATTTGTTTGTAATCGGGCTTGTTGAAGCCTGGGGTGCCACAAACTAGTCACTCCATCCCCTATTTCGTTTAAATCCTATAAAACATCTTTTCGCCGACCTGTTGTGGAGCGCGATCTATGTTTTGATCTTCGAAACCGATTACGTTTATTTTATGCACTTTACTAAATTAATGTCACCAACGGCAAAATGGATAATAGTGATTTTATGTACGTTTTAATCTTCATAAAAAATCCGACGCGTCAAACCACAACGTGCGGGTTACTTTACTAGTTATATAAAATATGCATCTACAAATGCACACCATTGGTTTTCAATTATGCACATATATTTCCCAACTTGTATTGCGTTATGGTAGCTAGGCATGCTCAAATGTATCATATAGCTTTCATTGTACATCTCATGACACTTTCAGAGTAGTGGGTACATACATATTGTTCAAACAATGGAATACAATACTTACAAATATAATTTTATTCACGGGGTTCTACCATTCAAGCATATGTTTTGTTGAAATGATCAATTATCAGAAATTATGAAATTACCGAGGATGGAGGATGGTGATGCTTTCATCGTCAACAGAACAAACACCGCCACTAGCAGGAGCTGCTGATGTTGAGTCTCTACTATTATTCAAATGTCTAAAGATGAATGCTGGCTGATTAGGATAAGGAAGCATTGTTTCTCTATTGCTCAACATAAAAGCTACGTTAGTCATTGTAGGCCGATCACTAGCCAATTCTTGAACACACAAGATCCCGATATGGATACATAAGTTAACTTCACGGGCATCAAAGCAATCTCCTAACGACGAGTCAACTATCGCCAACGCTTTATCTTGTTTCCACAAGTCCCAAACCTAAAAACGATGTTTATTATGATAAACATTTTTTCCGTAGGATAAATTATCAACAAACAAAAAATATATAATAGTATTTAAGTAGCTACTTACATGACCAATTAAATTAGTTACCGAGTCCTTTTGATAGTAGCTGTTGTTTTTCCTACCACTGATTATTTCTAGAACAAGAATTCCGAAGCTAAAAACATCTGATTTTACTGAAAAAAGGCCTTCCATTGCGTACTCCGGAGACATATATCCACTACAATCATATAAAGTTGGATAAATAAAACCAATCAAAAATAAGTTGCGCTATAAAGTAAAGAATGATACGTACTATGTGCTAACAACTCTACGTGTTATAGCTTCGTCTTCACCACCTCCAAAGATTTTTGCCAATCCAAAATCAGAAATTTTGGGGTTTAAATCTGAGTCTAGCAAAACATTGCTTGCTTTCAGATCCCTATGGATGATCCTAAGCCTAGAATCATGATGAAGATATAAGAGCCCACGAACAATTCCATGAATGATCTGGAACCGTTTCTTCCAATCTAAAAGAGTGGCCTTTTCTTGATCTAGGAATGACACCGTTACATTGAAAATGTTTCAGAATTTAAAGTAATTTTAGAAAAGTAAATAGTCGGATTTTGAGAATTAATTGTATGCTAGAAACAAACCAAAGATGAAAGAATCCAATCCTTTGTTTGGTACGTATTCGTAAACTAACATCTTTTCTTCCTTACTGAAACAATATCCTAAAAGCCGGACTAGATTCCTATGTTGAAGTTTCGCTATCAACATGACTTCGTTCTTGAATTCTTGCATCCCTTGACCTGAACTTTGTGATAATCTTTTGACAGCAATTTCTATCTCATTTTGTAGCTTACCCTAAGTTAACATATCATTAGTTCTTTCTATATTTATTGACAACCAATATTATAATCAATAGTGACACTACCTTATAAACCGAGCCGAAGCCACCTTCTCCGAGCTTGTTTGAAGGAGAAAAATTGTCAGTTGCTCCAACTATTGTGCTCAAATCAAAGACATCTAAATCAACATTTTTTCCAATATCTTTCTCTATCAATGACCCTTCCAAGGATTTCAAATTATTCACAAAACTGAATCCAACTACCCCTTCGTTTCGTATTGCTGTAACAATCAATTAAACACAGTAGTGAAAAATAGTTTATGTTTTCAGTTTAGAAAGTAACTAATCACCTAATCCAAAAAACCCCTTAGTTTGGTTTGATTCCAATTTACTCAATCTTTAAACAGCATTAATTGTTTTATGTTTGAGGAGTAGAATGCTTTCAACTAAATTTTTAGACTATTATAACCTTTATGTTTTACACAAATTATGGAATGAACTTTTTAAAATACTCACTCCCTACGAACTTTATTTGGAAACTTGTTAGGTTTTTTAACCTTTGAGATGTCATCCATCCATTTGATACGTTAATTAACTGCACATGGTTTCTACATGATGAGCAAATTTATATCCCTTACCTTAAGTGCACAAAAATACAGAGAGTTTTTCTATTTTTGACCAATTTAATTGTTGGTCAGATCCGAATATGCAACTAGAGTGGACAAAAATACAAACCCTCTATGTGTTAGAGTAAAACTCTTTTATGGCCAATTTCTATAACCATATTTTTGTAGAATAAAATGCTTTTGAGTTCCATAAAACTTGACCATAGAATAGTTTACCTCACGACATAAATTGTGTGCGCTTTTGTACAACCAGTTACGTATTCTAATTTGAATTACAATAGATTTAATTGATAAAAAATAGACAAACTCTTTGAACGTTTGTTTAATTAAGTTAAATGATATTTTTTTTCAATCTTGTGCAACAACCCATGTTTAGTTATTTAATGTCTCAAATAAGTGATATTTTTTTGCAATACTTTTGGAACAACCCATGTTTAGTTATTTGATGTCTCAAATGGATATATGTTACCCTAAAGGTTAATAAGTGTAACGAGTTTTCAAATAAAGGTTAGTGAATGAAAGTGTTTTGTCTCATTCATAAGTTATATATAGAACAAAGGTTATATAATTTGTAATTTTGCTCGAGATTTTTTACGAACCAGTGTTGGTTGAAATTTTATTTACTAAAATGGTGTTTTGAAAACAATTTACTCAAATAAGTCTTTTATTAAAAACTTGCTTTTTTTCTTAAACATTATACAACAATGTTTCAAAAGGTTAAGAAAGAATACAAAAAAAAATATTAAAGCGAACCTTCATATTTTATGATCTTTTTAATGTTTCTTAGTTCTTAAGATCGATTTCCTAATTTTTTATAGGAACATGCATTCTACTCTTTCATAAATAAATTTTAACTTCTTTGAAAAATATAGGCAAATTTGATTTTAATAATCCCAACTTTGACCCATTGGCTTATAATAATCTCAACTCAGGAAATTGTTACCAACAGTCCAAACTTTTATATCATTTACTTGTGTGAGTCCCTAACTAACGGAAGTTAACCCCGTTAGCATATTGCTGACGTGGCATAACGCCATGTCAGCAAAATTGTGCTACGTCAGCATGCCACGTCATCAAATATCGCCATGTCGGCATGACAAGTCAGCAAATCTTGCCACGTCAGCAAAATCTTGCCACGTCAGCATGACACGTCAACAGTAAGTTAACGGAGTTAGCTTCCGTTAGTTAGGGACTACCACAAGTAAATAATATAAAAGTTTGGATTGTTAGTAACAATTTACTGAGTTGGGATTATTACAAGCCAATGGGTCAAAGTTGGGATTATTAAAATCCAATTTACCAAAAATATAAAAATTGTTTTGTATTCATTTTTTAAGAAGAAAAATATTTTTCTAAAATTGATTTTAAATTGTTTTTAAAATGTATTTAGGAAAACATTTTGAGTAGATGACATTTAGTAGTGACCATTCTTGAAAGTTGATAGTTGCTACTAGAATTTTAATAGATTTTCAATAAAGGTAACATGGTTGTAAATTGGATGTTCGATCATCGATAAAAGGTCAACGTTACTAATGAACTGTATTAATAGATTCACGAATGCGCTTAGTACAACTGATGATTTATTGTTATGGAGATGATAATAATAATAAGTGGTGATTTATTATTTATGAAATAATAAATATGAATTTTATTATTTATGAAATAATAAAATAAAGTGGTCATTATTATTTGTGAAATAATAATTTGTGACTCTATTATTTGTGAAATAATAAGGAAAATTGGAGTTTAATAATCCATACTTTGATGGGCTGACATTTGGAATTCCATCAATTATGCGTCAACTTGTCCCCCAATAGTCCCTACTTTCGACATATTTTCCTACACCAGACCCTTGTCAAATATACACTAACGCCGTTAAGTCTTACAGATGTATAACCGCTATTTTCACCCACTTAAAGTCCGAATCACGAGTTGGTCAAGAAGAGAAAGTTGTAGAGCTCGTCAAGGGGAGTAGATTAGTGTGATTATCTCAACTTGGCTGGAAATTTGGCCAGAACCACCGCCGGACCACCGTGTCTCCACCGCCTGACCACCGTATCTTGGTCGGAATCTTAACAGCATTAGTATATATTTGACGGAGGTCTGGTGTAGGAAAATATGTCGAAAGTAGGGACTGTTGGGGGACAAGTTTGAAGGTGGGACTGACAACGGCCAACCAATCAAAGTATTAATTACTAAAATCCAATTTTCCAAATAATAAAGGTTAAAGGTGAAAAGAAATTATTTATTTGATAGTTAATTTAAATAAATTTTTAATTCTTAATTATCTATTAATTATTAGTATAAATAGATATTGTTTGAAATTCGGGATTTAACCATACATGTTACAGGGGAATTATTGTAATTCCATATCATTATAAATAAGCAGTACAAGCTCATTTATACAGAGATCAGAAAATTAGAGAATAGAAAATTCTCTCGAACCCTAATCGCTGCCCCCTTGATGTCAGTTCCCCACCGCCGCCGGCCACCGCCGAACGGCGCACCACCATTGTCGTCACAGGAGACGTCGGAGAGCCACCAAAGATCGCCAGAAGTTGTCCGGTCACGTCGTTGGAATCAGTTCGGTCAGCTGGAACCCCAGATCGGCCGGATAGGCCCACCGAACCTTAATCCGCTGCTGTCGCTGCCGGTTGTCACAGCCGTTGTCGTCGCCTCACCGCCATATATCAGAGTGAATCGGAGTGTCCCGGTTCCAGATCTGCTATCGGTTTCTCCTTTCGTGAGACGAATCGTGGATTAAAGTCACTAGCGAGGCAGTTTCTGTATCCATCGTGTCTTATTGGTGTTCTTCATAAATGTCGATTTCTGAACACTCTATGGTTGTGTTTGATTTATTGTTTAAACGACATGTAATTGGATTCTTATTTTGTGATTTGTTTTGAAACAGTAATTTATTGTAACCACACGCTTCCGCTCACGCAAATCTAATTTGATAAACTAATATGATTAATTAAGATTTAAAATAGGTTTTAAATCAAGTTACAGTAAATAATAAAATGAGTTTTTTTTTTAAATTGTATACATGAAATCCCAACATTGGCATCAGAGCCACTTTTACACGCGTTTAAACATAATAATATTCGATCTTATGTTATTATTTTTCAAAACTTGTATTTGACAAAAGATCGAGCCTTTGATTGTTTAGTTGTGATTGTGATGATGATTCGAGCCTTAGATTCGATCCATGTGAATGGTTGCAATTTTTGGTTTTGTTTTTGTTTGGTTGAATTAAATTTTTTTTGTTTTATATGGGTATTTGGACCGATGTAATATATTAGATTTCAATTTTTGTAAAATAGTTAGTATTTTATAAATGTAACCGAGCAATTGGAATCAAGACCAAAATGGAGGCAATCAGGAGCATGAAGTTGTAGATCTTGGATCAAGTGGGAAACTACATTCAAGGAGTTGATTTGTAAGGACCTACAGATCTCAGATCAAGTGGGAGTCTACATTCAAGTTGTTGAGTTGTAAACCCTAAACCAGTTTGGTTTGCATTTGATGGCCCAAACGAAACCGAACAACTTAGATCAAGGCTCGTATCATAGTTATTTTATTGTTTGTGATGGTTGATAATTTAGGAAATAATTAACTGGCAAAAACAAAATATTTTTACATTCACTATAGAAACAATAGTAAATATAAAAGGGTTTTATAATTACTTAAAAAGTGGCATTTAAATAAAAGGTTGTTTTATTTAAAAGATAAAAACGAATTATAAAATATTAAATATTTAAACTTGTTAGTTTAAAATTGGTTCGCGATAATTACCGACTTAGTTTTAATAAGGTATATAAAACTGATTGAATCGAATGTTGAAAGGAGTTTCAAACAACCGCAAACCAAACGTAGAATCGGATTTTACTAATTGCGTGACTTGACTCATGCTGCTAGTCGCCCAATATGTTTTATGACCCAAATGGTAAATAAACATAAAAGAAATCCCATATATGAAACGGTATTTTTTGCCCTCATAATATGTAACACTTTCACCAATTATCCCAATCCTTGATGTTAGTGAGTTTACCCTGCATCGAGCCTACGGTTTTGATAAGAGGAAGGACCGCGATTCCTGAGTAACTTATGCCGGTTTTTCAGTTGCATATTGAGGACAAATATCACTTAAAGAGTTAAGTGGGCGAAGTTGGGGTAAATGTACCACTGAGCGACTATGCCATTAAGCGACCCCAAAACTGAGAGTTGTGTAGTTGACACAATGGGTATTTGTTACCTACCTGCCTAATCATACCACTAAAGTGAGCTAAAGCCATTCATTGATTATGATGAATCAAGATCTCAATCCTTATTAAAATTTTGAGAATGGGTCATAATTAAATTAGGACAAGCATGATAAGTACTAAAAATTTTCTTTTGAAATTTATAGATACTTCTACAAGATGAAAAAATTAAAGAATGTGACAAACTATTTCACAACAAGTTTAATGGCAATAACTTTTCTGAATGGATTTACCACTTGAGAGAGGAACTGAGGGTTGAAGGCAGGTTATATGCACTGGACAACCCACTCCCCGATAAACCACCTACTAATAGCTTGATGAGAGAATGGATGAAACATGTTGGCTATGAATGTGAGATAAAGTGTCTCATATTAACATCAGTTTCGCCTAAGCTTGTGCAAGAAATAAAGTATCTATCAGTTCATGAGACGACTAATGAGATTGAAGTGAACTTCATGCCAACAAGAAATTGGAGACATGAAATTCTCAAGGAGATTTTAAAAGGTTTGAAATCGGGTGGGGATGTTGGTGATCATGTTAATAGGTTCAAGTGATACCTGGCTAGGCTTGATAAGCCGGGGTACCCGATGTGTCTTGAGATGGCAATAGATCTCATCTTGATATCCTTACCAAAGGAATATCAAGAGTTTGTAAAGCGTTACAATGAGAACATCTTTGAGGGTACCATAGCTGAGCTTAAGGGTATGCTTGTGAAAGAACATAAAAATATGAGAGCCGAGGAAATATGGAGGAAGAGAAAGGAATTGATAGAGGAAGATGGTGTTCATCCTACTAGGCATCTTAGGATGACAGATGCACCTGCATCATCAGGTATGCTCGTTGTTTTTCAAATTGCTCATTGAATAGAAAATTTTAATGATTATGTGATTGTCACAAATATTGTAAATGATTTGCGGGGATTCAAGGAGATTGAGGAATAGGGGTAGGCAACTCACATTCAATATGGATTGGATGATAAAGGCTGTAAAAAGAAAAGAAGTATTCTTTGTCTTTTGAAATATTATTTTGGTTTGCACAATTTATTTTTCAGTTTCCTAGTTTATCATGGATTATGACTTCTAGTTTTTAGCTTTTATTATTTTGAACAGTAATCATTGATTGAATGGTTAATTGTGAATTAACTTAATTAATGATGATGTGCTCTATGTAAATGCAATAAGGATATCTATAAGATAGAAATCCAAGATAATAAAGTAACAAGTAATTAATACCACAAAACGATTTAATTTGATTAAAACGTTATCTAGACATATGTTAACATTAAAACAAGGATCACAATAAGAGTTCTCTTGAATGTGTGAATCATGTTTATAGAGAGTTAACTGTAGCTCTTTTTAAATTGTTTAAAAGGCTAACATCTATTTTGAAATATGTTTTATGATACATATGTTCCAGATTTGATATACGTCTAAATGGTATGTGAACATTTTGTTTAGGGTTATGTTCTACAAGAGTGATGAAAAACTTTTGAAAGAGTTCAAAGAAGGGCATAACAAAATAAAATATTCAGATAACATCGTATGATGAATGCAAGTTAAGTACATAACTAAATGTTAGTTAAATATCTAGTACCAAGGATGTGAGGATGCGTCGCAACCTATAGATATATATGCAAGGATATATCAAACTTCATTTAGATGCGGTTAAGATATATCTTGTTTTCTCTTAAAATATTTGAAAGAGTTCAAATACAAGTTGTTGTGCCATAAGAATTATAAATTCTAGCTCAAGCTACAAGTGGATTTAAAGCGATATGATAATATGCTTTAAAAGGGAAACCTTGAATGTCCAACCTTGGGTTGTGGATGTAACAAAGAGTTGTTACCCAATATGTAAGGATTTGATCCGCATTATGATGTAAAGTAGTTTACATCAAATACCCAAAACAAAGGCTATCATTGTTCATCACGCGAAAAGGTTCCTTTCTTGAAACCTTGAGAACGTGTCGTTAAAGCGATGAAGATGGATATTAAAAGAGTTTAATATTGCTATAATCTAACAAATATATATCATTGTATTTTCCAATCAACAAAGATTTTGTTGAACATGATCTTAAAAGAGTTTAAGAGTCAAGTATTATACTAAGCGTCTGCAGAAGATAAGGGGAACGTAGTGAACCCAAAGTGAGGATATTGAATTCATACGTCAGAGGATATTCTTTTAAAGAAGAGACCGAACCCAAGATTTGTAGAACTGTAATTGTAGATTAGAGAATCTAGCAAATGGTTGAGAACCATAGACGCAGAGATATAATCCATATGAAAACAAAGATATGAGATTTGTTATGATTGTTATTTCGGGAGTCAAATTATGAAAATTAGATAATTTTTCAGTAATAAAATCAATATGGATGACAACTCGCAAACTTGTAAAGCAAAACTTAAAGAAAATTAAGAATCATATTTAGATATTGATCTTTGTTGGTGCAAGAGTGTATCAACAACTTTCGGTTATTCTTGAAGACAAAGTTTTAGTTTTAATGTGTTAATGTATTTTTATTTGTTTTTTAGTAAATAGTTTAGCATGTGTTGTTTAGTTGTCAACTAGTATAAATAGGTGATTAGTTGACATACAATGTAACTTTTGGGAGACTTTCCAACTCACCACATTTCATTCTTACATCAAGTGAGAGAATCTAGAGAGAGAATCTAGAGAGAGCAAGTTAAATTTTATTGGTTGTATTGCTTTTCAATCATTGTATTACATACAATTCAATGAAATCATGTTGATCTTTATCATCTTGTTATCATCTTCATCTTGATTCTTATTGTTTATTTGATTTGCAAAACGCATCAACATGAACACGGATTCCGCACGTGTTCGTGTTTGAGTGATCTTGGTGTCGATCCGATCACCTACCCGGACCTACATAATGCACAAATGTTTTTTCAGCAAAATAAGTTTCATGTAGATTTATATGATTATACCGAATTCTGGATTCAAACAAAAATTATGGTTTTACATGAATTTGGGGTTCAAGATGAATTTGGGGGTGAAATGGGTTTAAATATGATCAACAACCTTTTCAAATGGTCAAAAAAAAATTAAGACATGTCAAATACCACGTAGACAGATACGTTAGCAACTTCTTAACAACGTTAGGGTATTTAACGAGGGGATTGTTATTCAAATTAAAAGTAAAAGGTGGGACCGCTGACATTGATAAATTCAGGTGAGATATTATTAGCCAATACCCAAAAGTTGAGATTATTTAAATCCAATTTGCCTAAATATAATGAAAATGATATACACCATTTATAACGTAATGAGTAATAATAGTTTTCATAAATCATATATTTAGAAGAAGAACAAAAGACATCGTTCAAACATGACAATATCATTTTTGATATTATATGATCTCTTTTATTTAACCAAAACATTTGTTTTTAAACTAAATCAAAAGACAACTAATTTATAATATGAATTTAGTGTCTATATGAATAGTTTTGATGGAATACTTAAAAAAAAAATCTTTCATTATACCAGTACGGGTACCCAACCGGGATTTTACCGGTACTCGTACCAGTTAGTCCCGATCCCGAAATCACTGAAAATCAAGCCCTGTTTCGTTTTGTCCGGTCGGTACCGGTACCGAGTCGGTACAGTTATTCGGTAACAAAATCTCATCCCTAGATACATAAATCAAGTTCTTCAGTACTAAATCGCAGTCCATTAATAATTGAGGTTGGCAGCAGGTTTCAATAACCCAATCCAAACGCAAATTCAAAACCACCATGTTCCAATCCATCTTCCAAGATCAATTTAATGATCTGATAAATATTATAAGAAATTGTTTTGATAAATTCGGTATATGAATGTCTATATTTTTTATGATTTGATAAATTCGGTATATGGATATTTATATATTTTTTTATATTAATTGTTGGTTAGGGATATGAAATTGGGACTTGGGACCATTTGATTTGTAAATAGAGTCTTTGCTCCTTTCATATTGTTTAATTAAGATTTGATTAAAATTAGAAATCCCATATCCTAAAATTAAGTTGGATTTTGTTGGTTGTAGTCATTCTTACATACGCATCAAGTTTGCATGACTTAATTCATATTTTTTTACTCGACCCGACCTGTTTTTACACGACTGACGTGACCCATTATAAGATGTCTTATTTTTTGCCGCGTCTAACCAAAGATCTTGGACCCGCCACTAATACTAACACTTTCTTGGTCACATATAGGTATATATGTTGCGTATACGAGCTAAAAATCTTGATGGGGGTGTCCAAATGATCAAGGAATGTTATCTATTTTTTTTTCATTTTTCTTTTTAATTTTATTTTATGTGTTTGCATGGCAAAATGGGGTTGATTTAGGAGGTTTTAATGTATTGACATGTTTCCCTTTTGCCGTTATATATAGGGTTATTGGATTATAACACTCACAACTATCATCATTTGGCCGACAATACTCATAATTTCAATATTGTCTCCCAACACTCTAAACTTTCAACGTATTTTCCCATGACACTCCAAACCAAAAAATAAGTTAATGCAAAACTTAAAAATAAGCACTTTTCAATTAGTTCGGGAGTGCTAGAGGAAAACAAACTGAAAGTTAGGAGTGCTGAGAGACACTATGAAAGTTTGGAGTATTGTCGTCCAAATGGTGATAGTTTGAAATATTAAAATCCAATAACCCTTATATATATAACTCACAACTCATAACGCAATAACTACACATAGAGGTATTATACGTGATTTTAACCTTTTCATGTTTGTGGATATGGTTTCATAGTTTTAACGATTTCTTAACTTTAACCTTTCCTAATATATTTATTTTCCTTTTTAAAGTTTTTCTAAGTTTAACAATTTAAAATAAATAGCAAGTTTCAAGACAAGTTTCAATATAACCCACAGTTAAACATTATCAACACACACTACAACCATAAAACAACCAAATAAAATAGAATCATAAAAGTAACAATCAAATACAACTAAAAAAAATACATCACACGAGTTTTTATATGCATCACAAAAGTACCAATCAAATACAAAATACTAACTAAAGTATATCATGGGGAGGGGGGATACTGCCGTGACAGTGGAAGTGGAGAAAGTGTGACACCGGTCGCAACAGACCGCTTACTCTCCACTTCAAATTCCACATGAGATACGGTTTATATACATGTTACGAGTCATGTACGATAAAGATAAAATTTTAGATGTATTAAGTTATGGTTACATAAATAAATCTAATAATACATATTTGATCAATGATGTGTAGGAGGATTATAAGTGTCCTTTCTTGCTAATATCATCATATAAGCTTAATGGATAGAATAAAGAAAGCTAGCTTAGCTAGTTCACTCCTTGAGGTCTCAGTAGCATATCATGGGTTTGAAACCTTTGACTCTCAAAAACTTTATTTTACATATTAAACTCTTCTGCCTCCTCTTACATTATAATAAGGTTTCCAAGTATCCCACATTTTAAGATTCTATCCAATGCTCACCTTCTATAAATTGCAAAACATATGCCAACATTCCTGTGTAAAGGAAAATCCGGGTCAACTGTGTATCCGGGTCAGACGGTTCAGTCTCTACACGTGCAGACCTTCGGTTAATTTGTAAACCGTGAAAAGGGTATCAACCGGACCATGAAAAGGATCAAGTCCTGGTCAGACCGGTTTGATCGGTTGATCCGGTCTAGGTTTTAAAACATTGCTTGGGATCCACCCTATGCTGATGTGTGTGTTTTTGTTGTTGAACCTGGGTCTGCTGCCTCTATGTATGCGCACACACGTCCTTCTCTATTGGGTGTCCCTGCTGCCATATAATACCTGTACGAAAGGTGAATCGTAAGAGACCATCAAACCGGGATGCCATACAATACTCGCTTCATTCGTTGCGCTTTACATATTAAGATAAGACTTTAAAACGCACAATTCCTTAAACCAATCAAGAATTTTACTAAGTATGTTATATCTTCATTAATAAAATCGTTTATATCACCCACAATACCAAACAAAAACTAACACTCGTATTTATTTCTTTGGGTTAGTGATACGTGCATATACAACTCGAAGTCTGAACAATTTTTATTTAGCAAATAAAGCCCTACGTTGAAAGTCCAGCCCAGTTTAATAAACTAAGCCCAACATCATTCACCAGACACTCTCTATATAAACATAACTAATCACGAACCCTAGATACCACCGCACCCACTTTCTAAACTGATTAAATTTATTTTCCACAGGCAACAGGCATGAATCAACTTTGATTTTCTTACGATCCTTTTTTCATTATATTTTATGTTGTAAACTTTCGATTTCGGTGCAGTGATGATTATATTCATAATCTCGTTAATCTGATATGATTTCTGATGAAAATTTTCTAATCCATATAAACTTCTGAGCACCTCCAACATATCGATTTTATCTAATCTCTCTGTATATGGTTTTAGTTATATACTATAAGTTACAGCCATCTGTTCTCTGTTTTTCTATCAATGTATTAGTATGTTATATCTACTTTAGAAAATAAGAAAATAGGCTTTTCCTTTAACAACTGACTGTTTAAGATTTTTTTCTTGTTTACAAACATGTTACTGATTTTTTTTTGAGCAGCAAACATCTTACTGATTGATCCCATCTAAACCCCAAAGTTGATCTATCGGTTAATATAAGATGATGCTTTTACTGGCTTACAGTGTATTTTAATTTGTAAAATTTAATTAGAATTCATATTTCTAATATATTTTTGGTAATGTTTCAAAAATCATTAACTTTCCATTTTTCATATATACTTTATATTAGTTCTGTAATTTTTTCTTCTACTTAGGACCATTAGTTCACAAATTGTATATAAACAATATTCTCTCTTTTGTGTGGATGACTCGAACCATTTTTTACCCACTTCGCAAACAAATCACATTTATCTATTTCATTTGAACCCATTTTTACGCAATTAACTCTAGTGCAGCTAAGTAGAATTAATGACTTCAAATTATTTACTTTCTGTCAATTTCTTGCAGAAATAACACAATGTGGTCTTTTGGTTTATGAGCAAGTTTTCTAAGGCACAAGTTGTCATCCCACAACTCCCTGCTACCACGTCAGCGTCACATGGGTTTTTTTCATTTTTCCTCACTTTTCCCCATTTCACTATCGTCTAACTTTTTCTTATTTCTTCCCACTTTCCCCCTCCCTCCTTTTCTCCTCCTTTTTCTTCTCCCACAATTCGGTGAGGCTTGGGGTGTATTCACCGAAAATCCCCACCCCGAATATGGGGGGACGGTGTTCCCACTCGGCCCCGATTCTTCCTGATTCTCCCCGTTAACCACACCGTGTGGCCTAACCTAGAGACTGCGTTTCTGTTGAAACAAAAGTTATCCTCTTCAAGTTGCAAGCACACAAATCTCCACTACAAGTCTACAATCTTCGTCACACCTATATTTAACAAGATTTGTATCATCCATCACAACAATCTAAAATAATTAGAAATAAAACTAAGAGCATCGTTATAAATTCTTTTGAAACATATGAAATGTTATAAACTCCTTTCATCCTTTGAATGAACCTTGGTAAAGAGTCATGGTGTCTTCTAATCTCAACCTATTGGTACAAACCATATTTCTTTGTAGAGAAATAGAAGAACTAGGTAGGGAGATTGGGAAAAACTATTTCTATATCCATTAATCAATCTAAAAACGAATGCTTAAGGGATGTCTGCTAAAGGAATACAAACAACAAAAAGTTATTTTATTAAAACATTATATTCAATCCATTCTAAAATATTGCATATCCTTTATCCTTTATAAACAGTTAAACTGTTGCTTTTAATTCAACTTTGGTTCAAACTATATGATAATTAGTTAAACCTGTGTATTACCACTTGTTACATAATAAGCTTGTAAAATTTTTATCCTTGTATTGTTTTATATATATGTTTTAAAATTCTACATTATTAACCATTCAAATATAATTTGCTTAAGTTTAGTTGTTAATTATACAAATTAAAAAAATAAATTTTAAATTTTAAATAACATAAAGTACGGTTTTTGTCTATGAGATTTGCAAAACCTAAAGTTTTAGTTCATTCTTAATAATTTTTGTCGATTATGTTTCAAGTTTTAATAGTTTTGTTATTGAATTTTAACAGAAAACTGTTAAAAGTTGAAACATTAAGGACTTAAATTGTTAACTACTACAAACTTTAGTGACATAAAGTGTAGTGTAATTTTTTAAATATATATGATAAATATTTAATTATATAATAACAAATTTAAATGATTTTAAATTTTAAATATATTTTATAATTTAAGATGAAATAAAAAATAAAAAGAATAATAAAATGAAATTATAGTATTCCCATGTGGTATTATTTTGAATCTTTTATTACAGTTAAATTAATATAAATGTTACCATAGCTGAAAAATAAGAATTGGTTATTTAAAAAGATTATTAACGAACTATTAATTTCCTCATTTGTTTGGTTAGATTATTTGGTTTTACACTATTCCTAACACTTCCTGTGGGTTATTTTGTTATGTGCCTTCGAGTCCCAACCGGTTATTTACATAGGGGTCCGAAGTGGCAAGCCTTACTGCCTTAGTGTTCAATGATTTAGCCCAATACAATAAATAAAACGAAAAAAAAAATGTTAGTATGTTATGAGAACACTGGTTCTGTTTGAAATGAACGATTGGAAGGTTACAGTTACACCACCTTACAAACCGCCGGGCAACGGTAACTTAGCCGGATACCGGTGAGTTTACCGTGATCCTTTGTTCACTCTTTCCGATTGCCAAATCGAATTAGCCAGGATACAAACAAGCTCAGAACATGAAAATATTGAAAAAGTCCTAATTGAATAAAACATATTAAATAAATAAAGAAAACAGTGTGGGGTGGGTTGTCGTGTGCAGTTCACGTGAGTCTAGGTGCCACTGCGATCCAGCTCACTAGGAGGCTTGGTGATGACGTGTCTTGTGAAGTATTCGTTGGAACTCGATCGGTATCAGGCCCCTACTTAGACTATGTGTTATGGTCAGGCTGCGTAAGGGCGTGGAGTATGACGCGTCAGTGTCACGCGGGAGAGAGAAGAGGTTATGGAAAATGTGTGTAATGGGTGAGTGGTAGAGAGAGAAATGGGTAAAAAATAGGAGGGTGAGGTGGTATTTTATTATTGGTTAAAAAATAAAAAAAGAATAAATGGGGCCCACCACAACACACAACCTGCCTTTCTTCTTCCTCTCCACGCCGTGGAGTTCTCCACGCCAAAAGCAACCACGCCGGCCCACGCCCACCGCGTGGCCGTGTTCCGCGGCGTCGTGGGGCGTCGACGCCCATTTCCACGCCCATAACACACAGTCTTATAACTTGTTTCTATGGGGTTGTCCTTAAATTACTTAAACTATCGGAGTGTCGTTTTCTTAACGATGTATTTATCTTTGTCAAGAAAATCTGTCCATTAAAACATAAAGATATGGGTGTTTATTGAATTTAATATCTTAAGACGGGTCACTTGAACTTGTAATTCTTGAAAGTGAGTTCTAAACTTGTTTGAATCGAAGTTAGAAATCGAATTCAATTAATACAAATATAGAGAATTTGGGAGGAAATAGTAAATTGTAAATTGTTTATTGGCAACAACTAAATTCCAAATTGCACCATGGCAAATTCAAATTTTGCTCACCCTACATCACATAGATGTTAACAAATTTTTTTCATGTCGTGCAGGTTTATGTAATTATGTAATTGTGTATTTAGGTCAATTAGATCATGCCGTAAAAATAGTATAGTGATAGCATTGCTATTGTCTATGGCATGTAACTCCATAAAACTCTCCACACGCGTACTACTACCACTAGCATTGTCAATAATCACGGTAAAACCATTTATAAATTTCTAATCAACTATGCATAACTGTACGAATTTTTCAGTATCATAACCATTATGACTAATAATTGTACAAAAAATAATGACTTTCTTTTGTAGTTTTTGCTTAATATCAATGTTATGAGGTCTTTAGACACATGTAACTAATTCTTTGTATAGATGTTCAAGTATTTATGATCAAATAAATTATAATCTAAGTTATTGTATTATAGTAGGAATCACAACTTAAGGCTAGTAACTTTTCATGAAAAGTGTAAAACCTTCATTTACAAACTTAAAAGAGGGTTATTCTATAATCATCATTTCAATTTTCACCTGTGATCTTCAACATGATCAAATTTTCGGGTAACCAGTTTAACCCTTAACCGATTCACTATCAATCCTAGAAGTACTAAGTGCCAAATTAGACTGATTTGGACTTCGATCGCTACTAGGACTTAAATGACAATTACTCATATTACGACAAATACAAATAATAATACAAATACATTAAATAATGAGTAGTTACATATAATCACATGTAGCATATGAACATAGATTGGTCAAATAGATTTGAATATTTGAATACGTAAAGTATGCAAATTAGTCAGATTTGTTAGATCCTATTTTCACACATTGTAATTTTATTTAAAAGAGATAATGAGAATGAATTAGGATTGAAGCAAACTATCGTCTCTTTATGGACGATGAATATAATGCTTTACTTCGCAACCAAACGCGGGAACTTGTGCCACCCACTTCTTGAGATCCGATCGGTTGTAAATAATTTTTTTTGCATCAAACGCAAGCCGGATGGCACAATTGACTAGTTGTTAAGGGTTTCCTTCAAGAATACAGCAAAGACTATTTTGTCGCTTTTAGCCCTGTAACCAAACCCGTGACCATTCGCACTTTCTATCCATTGCCTTAGCCCCGGGATAGTCTCTTAGACAACTTGATGTAAATGCCTTTTTAAATGGGGAGTTGCAAGAAGAGGTGTATATGGTTCAGCATCTAGGCTATATCCAAAGTTTGCAACTCGTTTATGCCAACTCAAAAAATCTTTATATGGTTTGAAACAAGCACCATGTGCTTGGTATCTTGCCTTAACATCCTTCTTACTTGAGTCGGAATTCAAAAAATCTCTTCTTGATCCTTGTTTATATATAATCGCGATGGAAACATCTGCTACTTCATGGTGTACGTTGATGATATTATCTTAGCTGGGACCATACCGGCCTTCATCAATCAGTTTATCCACACCTTTGCCTACTGATTCTCTACCAAGGACTTAGAATTTCCAAATCACTTTCATGACGTTGAAATCATTCCAACCAAAAGTGCATTGTTTCTCTCACGTCTGCATATACTTGACTTCCTTACCCACCATAGGATGGATGGTGCCAAAGGGGTCACGACGTTAGTGAGTTCATCTCAAACACGCACCCTTGATGATGGCACACCTCGCATTGACCCCAATCCATATCATAAGCTCATTGGTTCATTACAATATCTTTCTTTTACCCGTCATGACATATCTTTTGCGGTCACCCGACTCTCACAATTCATGCGCGCACTCACCCTCTCAAACACATTGGCAAGCTCTCAAATGGACGGTTGCCTTGTTACCTTAAAAGCAAAATATATTATGGGTTGTTCTTAAACATGAAGTCTTTCTTTTGATCTTAGGGTTTTCTTCGATTCGGACTAGGGAGGTGTAGCCACTATCGGTCAATCCACCACTGCGCGCCTACATCTTGTGTTTGGGCTTAAACATTATATCATTGAAATCTACTCGTCAAAAATCCATTTCCCGTTCCTTGTCAGAAGTGGAATATAAGGCTCTTGCAAATGCTACGACGAAGTCTCTTGGATAAAGAAGTTACTTCATGAGCTTCGTTTGCCTCTCCTAGAACCTCTCCGGTTGTATGCGCAAACTCAATCTATCACTCACACTAGAAACATGCTGCATTGAATTATCACTGTGTACGGGAACAAGTGGCTACCGCCGCTCTGAAAGTGAATCACATCAACTCGATCTACCAATCAAATCGTTGATATTCTCACAAAGCCATTGTCACGTGCTTCATTTCTCTCACTAGTCACTACGGTTCAAGATCGGAGTCTAGAACGGATCCTCCATCTTGTAGGGGTGAATTACAACGAATACAAATCCATTAAATTATAAGTAGTCACATATAATCACATGTAGCACATGCAAATAGATTAGTCAAATAGATTTGAATAGGTAAAGGATGTAAATTAGTTAGATTAGTTAGATCCTATTTTCATGCATCGTAAATTGTATTTAAAAGAGACAATAAGAATGAATCAGTATTGAAGCAAACTATGGTCTCTTTAAGTCACATATATGATTTTTTAAATTAGTAGTTCCGCACGATTTGAATTGATCAATTATATTCTTTTTTTTAGTTATTAAGCATGTATTCTCTCACCCTTCATATAAAAAAAGGTCACTAACACGATACAATGTCTTAATATAATATTGTGATTTCCTCTGCCTTTTAGTGTTCAAATCTCAAGTTATCGATGTTAATTTATAATTGTTCAAGAGGCCAAGAACTCACAAGCCTAGATCCGACTATCCAACTCGACCACAAGCCCAGGGGCGAAGCTCTTTGGGCGCCAGGGGTTGCCTCGGCAACCGCTGATTTTTTCGCGCTTAGTGTAAATTTCGCGATTTCGACCGAAATTTTTTATATATATATAGGCCGGCA
>WOUH02000002.1:7236217-7250169 GCA_009936405.2 Stevia rebaudiana | reverse complement strand
CAACTAAAATGATAGTTGGGATTATTCTCGGCCAAAGTGATAGTTCGGATTATTGTTGGCCAATGAGTCATAGTTTGTATTATTAAAATCCAATTTGCCTAATAAATAAGAAAACTAACAAATTTTTATTTTTATTTTTATTTTATTATTATTTTTTTTTTTTGTGAAGATTTGATTTCCCCATTTCAATTTCCCAAAATGATACAAAATTACAAACTAGCGGAGCTTTTGCACAAACGTGACTAAAGTTTTACGTGAACTTAGATTAATGTGTCTAGTATTAGCTGGGTTACTTTTCATATTTTTTTTTTGTGAATAGTTCAGGTAAAAGAACAATAACAATTGTAAAATAACCGGTAAATCCAGCTAGTTAAGAAAAGTGGATTCGACAAATCTAACCACTATCATTAGATAAAGATATCTGGTTATAGGGGACCTTTGACTCCAAAATAAACAAGAGACAAACATATACGGTTTTACAGTTTGAAATATATAGGGATTTTGTAACATTACAAGTGATGAGTTAAGAAAATGAAATGCACTGATGACAATTTTTTTAGCATTAACATATTTAATTAACCGATAATTTTAGTGATTTTTCTTATTTATATACCTGAAGTGTAAATAAAAGAAAATATGATATGATTGAAACCAGAAGTGTCTTTTTAGACAAAGCTCTGTAGTTAGGCACTAAATGAGAATCATAAAAGTTTCGATCCCCCTTCTTGTCTAATATGTATATTATCACTCCTCATTTAACGTCTTTAGTTAAAAACCGGAACCCGTTACAATTATATTTGTACTTTTGTAGGAAGAAGTCGTACTTCTGTAGGAAAAAGTAACAAAATTTATGTCAAAATAATAAAAATGCTCCTTAAAGTCAATTAAATAAAGTGTTATTGTTCACATTTGAAAATTAAAATATGCTAGTGGATTAATAATGTTGCAAGGGAGGAGTGAGTATTATCTTCATCTACTTTTAATTACACAAATAAGATTTTTGTGATGCAATTACACAAATAAGATTTTTCACAACACAAGTATCTTCATCTCCTCTCATTAAACAAATTGATAGCATCAATATACTCATTTACACTAAACACTAGAATCTCTTTAATCACCAAACAATTTTATACCCTCACCGTTTCATACACCCGCAAATGAAGTAACCACACCTTACCGGCAGTGGTGGCGCTAGTGTTGCCTTGCAAGTGGGTATCTACCCTTGTCCACTCCTCCCTAAGTTGTATCATTATGTTTGAATATAATACATAATTCACAAAAATGCCAATCTGTCGTAGGCAAAGCAAGATATATATCTATATATTTATATACATGGGAGGGTTTTTTTGAAAACCAATGTTTGGTGAAAATCAAGAAAACCACTACCACCACGTATATGCGTATATGTAAATAATACGATATACATACATGTAATATACATGTTACATATATGTAAAACGTGATTTATAGTGGTTTTCTTTAATTTTAGTGGTTTTCATTTGATCCTCATCCTATATATATATATATATATATAAATATAGTATAAATATATATAGATATATACGGGATGGATATTATGAAAACCTAGTCCAGTTGAGGAAACCCAGAAAACTCTATATAGACCGTTGATCTTTGAGATAGAAGGTTGAGATCAAAAGAAAAAGTGACTTTTATCTTTTTGTGTGATTTTCTATTTAAGAAAATATAGAAAGGGTAATATGGGTATGAGATTTTTTTTTTCTTTTTCTTACTTTATTTCACATCAATAATCTCTCTCCATCTTCTCACTTTTTCTCTCTCCTACTTTATTATTTATATATAATTTCTCTTTCATATTTTATTTTATAGATTTTCTTATTAAATTTTGATTTGCTTGAAATTACTTATGTAACAAAACGTGCAGATACAAAAGCGTGTTACGTCGTGAAACATATGTAACAAATGGTTTACGACGTGCAACATATGTTACAAATTGCTTCATACATACTTAAATGAATCCAACATTTGTAACATATGTAACAAATTGTGTCATACACGAGATATTTAATCATGTAATATTTGTAACAACTGATTCATACAAACTTACAGATTTCAAAAAATGAACAAAAAAAATTATTACCTAACAAAAAAACCTAAAACTTGATTAAACTTCTTTTCTTAATAATCATTTTCATCTTTTACGTAAAAAATCTGTCACCTACAACAAAAATAATTTTGTTAGCTTAGATATGTAACAACATTTAACATATGTAACATACAACCATTTGAATGGAGATTTGAGAGATTCTGCAATTTAGTAGAGAGAGAAAATGAAATTTGGGGGGTGGTGATTGATGGAGATTTGATGAGTTCTTTGTGGTGATAGAGATAAAATTACGTGACTAAAATACCCTTTAGGGGAAGTGAGAAGATGTGTGATGTGGCACAACCAGAACCATATAATAGGTTTTCTGGATTTCTCAACTGGGATGGGTTTTCGTTGTATCTTAAACCTAGATATATATATGTAGGGAGGTTTTTAAGAAAATTATCCAATCAAAGAAAACTTAAAAAACCATGCACTCACCCTTAATTAATGAAATCTACGGTTGAGATAAAAAAATGGTACAATCGTAAATAACTAATGTTTATAGCATTTTATTATAGCATTTTAATTAAATCCTTTAATAATTAGTTATTAGCATTTTAATTAAATCCTTTAATAATTAGTTATTAGCATTTTAATTAAATCCTTTAATAATTAGTTATTTACGATTGTACCATTTTTTTTTTATCAAAACGTAGATTTCATGAGTCAATGGTGGATTCATGGATTTTTAAGTTGTCTTTGATTGAATGGTTTTCTTAGGAACCTTCCTCATCTTTCATAAGAACACCTATCTACACACGTGTTAAAAAAGTAAACTATTTTACACATGTGTAAATAAAGAGTTTCTTATCGTTCTCGCAAATAGCATGATTTCTCATTTGATCTTTCTCAACGATGACTAACATATATGTTTGGTGACGTAAGTTAATAAATAAACTGTCGGTCAAATTTAAATAGATAAAAATAAATAAAAGCACATGAAAAATGATTACCTTTTTAAACATAATACATAATTACAAGCTATGTATAATGTTTAATGGTTACATTTATATATGAAAAAAGTGTGTAATATTTATTTCAAATTAAATAAATTCGGTTCGGTTTTCTGGTTCCTAGAAAATAAGAAACCGACCCAAAAATAACCTGATGCGGTTTCGGAGGCAATCAAATGGCTCATGAACAATCGATTAATCAAAGACGATAAACTGAACTCAAAAGTTCCAAGAACAATGTTCTTTATATTCAATAATCAACAAAAACTGATATTAAACCTGATTACAAGTGTTTAAATAGAAAATAACTCTAAAGAGATAAATACTAAAATAAGATAAAGCCTAAAATTCATATAAATAATAAATAAAGATAAATTAGAATTCAAACATAGAGATAACCCTGTATCATGTTAAGGTACATCTTAGAAGAGGCCATGGTCTGGTTTTGATTCCAGGGAACCCAATGAAATGAAAGACTTTGTTTAGAAACGAGTCGAGTCAAGTATTATTACAAGTTTTGGTTCGATGTCGTCGCCCTAACACGCGAGTTTTAATATACATAATACGTGTTTAAGGTAAGTATATTCAAAGTACTCGGGCCACGCAAGTCAAGACTTTTCAAATATTTTTTTTCCTTTAAAATTACTTTTTTTACATACGAGACATAATAATATTTTTTATTTGCCCGCGGCCTACAACCGGCTATTTTTTTGGCTTGTCGTGGCATAATAAAGTTTTTTTTTTATCTACGTTTCAATCTTCATAACCGATTCGTAGTAACTTCATATGTTTCTTTTAATTGTATCGCCCCGTCGTAACAAGTGGATTCTAATCGTACCACCCCACCACAACGCACAATAAAAATAAAAAATTAAAATTAAAATTAACATCAATGTTATTGATGGTGCAAAACTGCTAATGTTAAGATTTTTTTTTAATTTTTTTTTACAATTACCAAGTCATCAAGATTAATGGCACGAAATGTAATTCCCAAATACTTGGCTTATATATTCATTCGACTTCGGTACCTATTTTCTGGTTCAGGGGTAACAAAAACTCTTTGAAAGCCGATGAAAGTCAACAATCCCGCGTCGCCGGTCACATTCAAGTCTCCGGCACCGGTCGGTAGGTAAACGATCACACTTTCTCTTTGAATTTGAGTGTAGCTTGATAATAATGTCTGTTTATGCTTTCATAATCTTCTCCTCACCAAAACCCTAGATTGGCTTTATTCAGCAATTAGTTGCTAATAAAGAAAAACAGGAAACTTATAGGTTGCTGATTAAGCGTCCTTAATTAAACGATGTTGTAATGTATTGCTTAAACCCTAGGCAGTTGCTTTTGTATGAATTCTTAAATTGGAACGCTTAACAAGAAGATATAAATCACTGTGGTGTTGCTTGCATTTACCTACATATAATGATATATTTATTTCATCAAGTTCATCATCAGACAAATAGTTCTATGCGAGTTTCCTAGTGTAAATCCACTAAAAAATTTCAGCTAAAAAGAACTTATGAAATAGGATGTTTCACAAGTATATTTGCAAATGCAATATCTGTTTAAATAAAGATTAGGAACGATATTCTTGTGCTTACAAATTTTTGTTTGTTTTTGTTGCATTTTCCATTCGTATTTTTTAATATTGATATAAGTTTTTGTCAGCTGCTATGATTTCTGTGTGGTTTTGTTGTGTTTAATCATTACTTAAGGGCTGTTTGGTTGACAGAGAAAGGGAATTGGAATTAATTCCAATGCAATTTTTTATTGTGTTTGATATGTACAAATGTAGATGGAATTGGTATGTTAGGAATATAAAATGACAAATTTTTATTGTGTTTGTGTCATGTTTTGATTTTGGCTCCTGCGATTTTGGTTTTTGTTCTTCCATATATTTTTCTTTGATTTTGTATCAGCTTGGAGTAATAGTGGTGAGGTTTGAGATTGTGATTTTCGAAAAGAAAGATTGACGGTGTTTGTGGTAATCTTCAAACATTCCACTAGAATGTTTAGAATTCCATATTCTTGAATTCCTTAGGTTGAAGGAATTAATTACATTTTCAATTCTTTAGTTGTCCAAATTCCAACCAAACATGATTTTTTAGGGATGTTTTCCCATTTAGATTCCAATTGCTGTGGATTTCGTGAACCAAACAGGACATTTAAACTTTTCAAATGCTGGATATTGCGTTGGTTGAAGGATTCTCAAATTCCTTCAAATGGTGGAATTTGATGGAATTCTTTCCATTCAATTGCTCAACCAAATAGGATTTTGGATGAAATTAATTCCAATTCCAATTCCAATTCCAGAGTTCCGTGAACCAAACGGAGCCTGAGTTTTTTTTTATGCTTTGATTGTTTTCCACAATAAACATATTGTTTATATCCAATTCTTTTCATGTAACCATTTATATGTATTCACTTGACTGGTAATGTAAATTGCTTCTTATATATAAATCATGTAAGCACTTATATGTTTTCACTCAACAGGTATTTAATTTGTTTCTTAAATATAAAATGTCTAAACTCTACCTTTTTATATTGACATCAAACTATAAGTGGATAGCTGTTTAAGATATCTGTTTTTTTAGTTTTTCTTTAAGGTGTAACTCTACCTTTTTATGTGCACATGCTGACCGTTTAATGTAAATTTTAAACAGAAATCATATAAATCAATGTTTCTTTTGTCTAATGTTGCAGAATCTTCTAGAGTCTATTTTTCCCTGTAATGCCACCATTTTATATCAAAATAAAATGAGTATTGTACCAAAAGAAACTGTTGAGGTTATAGCACAGAGCCTTGGTATAAATAATTTGTCTCCAGATGCTGCATTGGCTCTTGCTCCTGATGTAGAATATCGTATGCGCGAAATAATACAGGTGATTGTTCTTTATAAATTTATTTATTTATTTTCTTTAAAAAGTTATAAGTTTATTATCACTCTGACTGTCACCGTTTTATTTTCGTATGAGTATAGTAATATATTTTAAGAATAAAAAAGTAACACTTATTTTTGTATGAATATAGTAATATTTTTTTTAAAATAAAAAAGTAACATTTTTAAAATGTAGGAAGGGATTAAATGCATGCATCATTCAAAAAGAACCACGTTGACAACAGATGACGTGGACAGTGCACTTGGCATGAGAAACGTTGAGGTAAATCTCCATTTTTTATTGCCTAAATACTATTATATTTTCTTTTTTTAAAGATTAATTATAAGCTTTCAGTTTGACTTTAAGAGTGAGTACCTTTTGAAATTTTCCAAAAAATGAAAATAAAAAGAATACAAGAATTCTGGTAATAAAAAAATATATTGTTTCTAAATTAACCAATTATCATGTCAGTTCAGCCAATTTATGGATTTGCATCTGGAGATCCTTTGAAGTTTAAAAGAGCCATTGGACACAAAGATTTATTCTACATTGATGACAAAGATGTGGATTTTAAAGATGTAAGAACTAAAAATAAAAACACTATATAATTTAAATTTGGAAAACTTATATTTAATTCTTTATAATAAGGTTATTGAAGCACCATTGCCAAAAGCACCACTAGATACTTCACTTTTCTGTCACTGGCTTGCCATTGAAGGCGAACAACCTGCAATTCCCGAAAATGCCCCTGTTGAAGGTTTGAACTTACAAAAGCTCTCTCTGTTCAGTGGAGTCAATTGTGTACAAAAATAAAAATAAAAATAAAATTTTATGTTTTATATATGGATTGACTGTGACAGAGCTGACATTTGGAGATTATATGGATCATCTGCAGTTATTACGGCTTTACCAGAGACAAATAAATCTGAGAAAAAGAGTGATGAGCTGCCTGTTGATATTAGATGGCCTGTTAAACATGTTTTATCCAGAGAGCTTCAGGTATATATATTATACCATTTTTTTAAACTACCATCACATATATATATATATATATATATATATATATATTTATAGTGAAGGATAGAATGAAAACTCACTTTAGTTGAGTAAACCCTAGAAACTCATATGTAGTTTTTTTTAAAAGGGTTGGTTTTACATGTATTTTGATCACATTTTTATAATAAAAGCAAAACAAAAGCCGAGTATTATTATTATTATTTTTTATGTAAAAAACAAATCCTTTTTTAAATATATTTTTCAGGATGATACATATGTAACATGTGTCCGTTTTTTAAATATTTTTTTTACAATAGTCCACTCGTGCATTTTTTTATATATTTTTTAATCAAAAGTATAGATTTAAATGTAGAAGATGTAAATATGGGTTTTGTGGGTTTTTCCAACTGAAGTGGTTTTTGTTACTCCTATATATAAGGTTAGTATCATTTCGGAACTCATAAATTTTCAGAAGTGCAAGTACTATTATTAAGCACACAATTTTTATGTTTTAAAAAGAAAAATGACAGAAAAGCAATATTTATTTGCTTCTCATGAAATCCAAAAAACCAAAATAAAATTGTAATAAACAAGTTTCAATAATGTATCTATCAAACCTACACATGTGTAGGTAAACAACAAACGTTTTAAAACATATAGAAAATTATTTTATGGTTTTTTATGTACATAAACATAAGCAAATGCATATAATAAGTACAAAATGAAAAAAAAGTATTGTTTATGGGTGTTGTTGCAGTTCTGAAAATATTTATGAGTTCTGAAATGATCTTAAAGTATATATATAAACCATGTATGTATATATCCACCATTTTGAAATTTATTTATTTTTCATTGCAGTTATACTTTAATAGAATTACTGAGCTGGCAGTAAATATGCCTGATTCTGTTCTGTTTAAGGAAGCACTAGTGAGTTTGTCCACAGATTCTGGACTGCATCCTTTAGTTCCTTATTTCACATGTTTTATTGAAGATGAGGTAAATCTTTTTTATTATTATTTATAAATTTTTTTAATATTAAATTTTGATTCCACCTCATAATTTGTTGTTTTTTTCAGGTTTCTCGCGGTCTAAATGATTTCCAACTACTTTTTGCATTAATGCGCCTTGTTTGGAGTCTTCTCCAGAACCCACACATACATGTCGAACCTTACGTACGCCTCTAATTAATTTATTAACTTTTAACTTTTTGAAAACATGTTTATGTTAATTTTAGCTAACATGTTTCATGATCATGCAGTTGCATCAACTAATGCCACCTGTCGTAACATGTATCGTTGCCAAACGGTTAGGAAACCGAATCGCTGACAATCATTGGGAGCTAAGAGATTTCACCTCCAAACTTGTTGCCACTATATGTAAAAGGTTAAACCTTTTTATAATTATTTTTTATCCGCTGATGTTAAGGTTAATAATTTAATTTGATAAATATTTTGATTTTTTTTTATTCAGATTTGGGCATAATTATAGTAGTCTACAGACACGTTTGACTAAAACATTACTTAAATCATTTTTGGACCGAAAACGGACATTAACTCAACATTATGGTGCCGTTCAAGGATTAGCAGCTCTTGGACCTCACGTGGTAAAATAGTTAAATTTACACGCGGTAACGTTTTTTTTTTCAGTTTTGATATATTTTTTTTAATTCTTTTTTTGCAGGTCCGGCTTCTTCTTTTGCCAAACCTCGAGACGTATTTAGGATTTCTTGAAGAAATACTTTTTCAAAATAAAAAGAAGGAAATCACAAGACATGAAGCGTGGCGTGTATATGGTGCATTGTTGGTTAGTTTGCTTTACAAAACAATCTTGTTTATTTGGTCAATGTAGTCTCTGATTAAAAATAGTCACAAATGGTCCCTATGGTTTGCGGAAGGTAGCAGTTTGGGTACAAAGGGCTTATAGCATCAACTTTTGGTTTTATGCTTTAAAGTTTTCAGCGAGTGTGGGTATTAAGGCTAACTGCTATTAACTTTTCCCGTTAAGTTATAGTGAAATGACCGAATGACTTTTTGACTTATCACCCTTTGACTTTACTATTTGAAAAGTCAAGGGTATTTTGGTCATTTTTGTGCTACAAAGTTTCAGCGAGTTTGGGTATTTAGGCCAACTACTGTTAACTTTTCCCGTTAAGTTATTAGTTATAGTAATATGACCGAATGACTTCTTGACTTATCACCCTTTGACTTGACTATTCGAAAAGTCAAAGGGTATTTTGGTCATTTCACTCTAATTTAACGAAAAAGTTTGGCCTGGATACCCAAACAAGTTAGAAAACCGAAAGTATATAACTCAAACGTGTTACTTCAAACCCGAACTTGTTATATTTAGAAAACCACATGACTATCTGTGTAATTAGTTAATTACCCTTGGTTACAAAATAAAGTGTTTTGGTTTGACCTGATCGATTTCAATGCATAAAAATTACCTTTTTTGTTTACTTGAATTCGTTATGAAAATATTATTTCAATTTTCTTTTTTTCTATTTTTTTTATTTATTTTTTTTTTTGCAGCGTGCTGCAGGTAAATCTGTGTATGATCTGCTGAAACTTTTCCCAATATTTCCATCACCACCTGCAAATTCTTTGTTAAGAACCAATACGAGGGTCATTGGTACAACCGAAACTCGTAAGTTCTCGATGACTTTTCTTTCACTAATCAACATAAATAATTAATATTAACAAAGAAACATTAATTATTATTTTTTAAAAGATAAACGAAAGGCGAATACAGAAGAGTTGGAACAACAGTCATCACCAAAGAAAATGATCATTGACGGACCACCGTCTAATGTTAGTGGTGATCCCGAGGCTGAAACTTCATCTGCTCATATGGAAAAGGTTGATGATGAGGATGATGATGGTGTTAAAGATAATAATAATAATAATATTAATACGCGAGACCGAAAAGATACGCGTTACGGGTCAAGGACACCCGCGTATCTTAAGCAGGTTTGGAAAGATGATTTGAATTCAGGACAGGTTGTTATTTCACTATTTGAACTGTTTGGTGAAGGCATTATGTCCTTCATTCCTGCTCCTGAAATGTCTTTATTTCTCTAATTTTTAACATTTTAGTTAAATATCAGGTTAATCAAGAATGTTATTGTTGTTTTTAAGGACTGGAAAGTGTTATAATTTCATCACTAGTTAAATGATTTGGATGTTTACTTACACCTTGTGTGATCCATGTAAAATCTGTGTATTATTTTTGTTTTCTTATAGTTAAAATTAATCTTATTCGTGTTTATTGTAAGTACAGAATTACACTCCATCTTTAAAACCACAGTATCAACAATCCTAAATCAATCACAACATGTATCTTGTTAGTGTTTATTCAGAAAAAAATGAAGTAATATCTTAGAGAAATATAACATAAAATGTAAAAAAAAAGAATTTGACAAATACGTTTCATGATGTGGCCAAATGCAAAGTATTATATTTTAACGTACAACATTATACATCACATGTTTTACGCAACAGAAGTTATATTTAATTTCAAAATGTCATTTGAAATTCGTTACATATTCCGAACGTATTTTCATGTTATAATTTTCTTTTCTTTCATTGTCACTACTTTTTGGTGCTAATCTATCAATCCATATCATCATACACCATGTGACAGTTCATAATCCTTGACAAAGAAAAGATCTTGAAAACAATAAACAAACGCTATGGTAACTTGTATCATAAGCAACAAGGATTGTGTAAAGGCAAAAGAATAATACAATACATGCTCAAAGAATAGCTGATAAAGAAAAAGGAAAAGAAAAAAAGTAGTCATATAAATGGATGAACTATTGACAAATGTGGTTAAAGTGATGGTATCCTATCTAACCTCATCGAAACATCCAAATCAACATCCAAGGCTAGTGTTACATGTCCATCAAAGGGTCTATTGATACTTGCTTTTGTGCCATGGTAACAACTTGGCACTTATGAAATTAGAACAATTGGTTTGATTACTTATGGCACATAATTTGTTTTTTTTAAACAATTTTTTTGCTTTAAAATATCACTTAATTATGTTCTAAATGGATTTAAACCCACACTATTTTACAAGAGACAATCACTAATGTTACTAGCTACAAGGTCACGTGCAACAAATATTATGTAACTCGGTTTAATTACATGTTTACTGATCCAATAACTAAACAATCAAATATGGGAAAAATATATAATATAAAAGGACTTTGTTAACCCTAATGCCACTTGATTTCGTTGAAATTGTATTTGTATGTTTTTATGAAAATCTTAGTTAACACATAGAGTTGTTGAACACATGCAAAAACTGTATCCCATTTCACTCTTCTTGTACCTAGAAAGCGAAATGTATCAATACAATTTTATAAAAAGAATTCTCCCAGTTGAGCATGTCTAGTATACATATCTTTATATGGTATATAGAATTTTTTTTTATTTTCATAAACATTTACCTATATATACACACAGTGTTATGATAAGACACAAACCGAGAGAATTTACGGAATATGTTTTAGGTTTGCACGATGTTCAATAAGCACCATGGGTAAATAGTTTTGATGTTTTTTGGAATGACTCATTTATGTACCTTTTAATCATACTCTTAAACTTAACATTTTTTATTTACAACAAGACTTGAACTCGGAGTCGAGGAAGAGATTCCTTATTAAACACATTTGTGACGAAATAGTGTTTATTAGAAAGAGTTTAAGGAAAACGAATAACTTGAAACCGACATAGAGAGATTGGAAGCTATGGTTAGTTAATCAAAGATTTGCAAAAAAGATAAACCACATTTTCGGTTTAGGGTTCGATATTAAAAAACCCAAATTTCACAATAAATCCACATATATAAACCCTGATTTCATTTCGCAAGTTAATAAAAGGAAACATCTTTTCAATTTGGCAATTTACGTCTGCCTTTTGGTCCATGCTAGTGAAGCCCATCTCTGAAAAGCTTACAATCAAATATAATATTCATTATTTACACATACCCTGTTCAATTCGGCTTAAATCGCACTCATAGTTATCTAAGATTTCATTGATTTTGATCATAAAACTCATCGAACTCTTTCAATTTACACTCGATACGATCATCATCGAGAATGAGGAAGAGGGAGAGAGAAAACCCATGTGGGATTTGTGGGCACTATCACAAATACGAAGAGGGTGAAGTTTGTGGTATTTGTGGTCACCGTATGCCGGTCGGAGTTGAAAAATCATTGGTTCAAGTCAGCGCTTTTCCGTCGGAAATCTTGCCGGAGTTTCTATATCTTGGTAGTTACGATAACGCTTCTCGTTCGGAACTTCTTAAAACACTCGGGATTTCTCGTGTTCTTAATGTGCGTCCCCAATATTCATCTCTTTCTTTCAGTTTATATTTTGATTGTGTTGTTGATATGATCATCTTACATGATTTCGTGATTTCAATGAACTTGCTGATTGATTGTTGAGTTATTGGATTAATTTGTTGTGGCATTAATTGTTGTAGTTAATGGGTTCTTACCTTATACTCACTTGATGTTTACCATTAGATTACATTTTCTGTTTTTATTGATTTTGAATGTTGGTTTAAGTTTTCATACAGTTTCTGTAATCTGTATACTTTAGTACTTCTACTTGACTGTGATTATGTATCTGTTTTTAATTTTATTATTTAGTTTGTAAGATGTATTAACTTAGTAGTTTGTGGAGATTGTTTAGGATGTAACTTTTAAGTGTCTTTTTTGATAGCTGAATTTGATTTGAATATTAAAATTTATTGATTGATGATTGTTGTAATTTTGTAAGGTATGAATGTTAATTAATTTGTCAGGCTATCACCATTTAAAAAAAAATCATGTTGTTTAGTGAGTTAGTTTAGCCGAATTTCTGTCCAAATTCGGTCAAAAAGAGAAAAATGTTAAATTGAACATACACAAAGATTAATAATATGAAAACGGTGGCAACTTCATAAAAGAGCTTTTTTATTATGTTTTTTTTTTTCTTTTTCTATTTTGTCTTTAATAGAAGATCATACTTACTAATTATGATATTAAGCTAGGGTATAAATTATACAAGATTATGTCTTATTATTATTATTTTTTTTCATATAATCAACAAGTAAAGAAAAGTCAATTGTTGTACAATTTTACCACCACTGTTTACCAGGCTTTGATTGTATGACAGAAAGACAGCAACTTTTGATGTATTATTAACTTTAAATATTTGATCAATTACAAGATGTAAGTATGAAACATTTATTGCTGATTTGCAGTCGTATGTATTAAAATTTCTGAAATAATCAGTTGTTAATATTATCTTTTTGCAGACTGTAGCAGCATGTCAGAATCTTTACAAAAACTCATTTACTTATCATTGTCTTCCTGATAGTCCAACTTTAGCATTTGATAATGCAGTTGAGTATTTAGGTATGTATGTTATAATTCTACAAGAGTATTAATGTTGGTTTGTTTTATTATGTTAAAGAGACCTACTTGTTTTATACAAACACATAAACATTTAATTAAATAATTGGTCATATACCTAGAATTTATTCAAAATATAAATTTGATTTTTAACTTAGGAAAGAAGTTTAACATAATTATGTTGTGAAGGAAAATACATAACTTTTAGGGATTTGTGGATTTGACTTTGTATAGCAAAATGTAATCAGAAATTATGTTGTTGGTTCTCATTGTATTTTTTAAGTTTCATAATTACAGAGGTTGAGTTCTGACTGATAAAAATAATAAGTTACTTAAAAGGTAAAACCACATGAAGATTTGGACTAATATTACAAATTGCTTCCTGTTGATCATTATTTTTTTTCGTACCTTTAAATGTGTATTGCCTTTGTTTAATATTAGTTTGTTTTATGTTTTAACATGTATTTATGCTTCTATATAACAGTTGGTAAATAAAATATTTGGGATATAAAATGTTGGGTTCGTAGGCCTTTTGGGGCAGTTAGGTCCATTGGGCCTAAGCCCGGCCCGTTATGTTTTACCCTAGATT
>WOUH02000002.1:7191817-7202318 GCA_009936405.2 Stevia rebaudiana | reverse complement strand
TCACCATCACCAGGATTCAAACGGGGAACCCATTTATGAACAACCTTTTTCAAAACGAAAAAACCATTTCCTCATTAAACTTCCTTAAAGTTTAACTAAATTAAACTTTATTTATTTAATCTAATTAATTATCACTATAATTAATTTCCGCTGACTTTTATGTTTCATAAATAATAAAATCAATTACCAATCTTATATAGCAAATCATGAATTTTTAAGTTTTAAATACTTAACTTTTATATATTACTTTAGTTGCCAATCAAAGTGTAACTTTTTATACTATACCTCAATAGTAACGTTAATTTATCGATGATCGAAAATCAATATCTAACAAATAGAGCTTCATAACCAATTAATCAAAACTGAAACTTGATTATGGTTATCGTTAAAGATGTTGTGGTTAAGGGTTAAACCGAACCGTGATGTACACTTCATGTTAATTATTATTTTTCAAATTACCTCATATAAAAAATTACGTAATTGCTAGTATTAACTTGATCGGATCAAGAGAAGCCCAATTTGATAAAGAAGCCCACTAAATAAAGCCCCGGTCAATAAATCACCGTCGAGTTCGACACAATCCACAATCCACGCGCTCACGCGCCTCCTACCCCAATTCCCAACCTGCGTAAAACCCCACACATACCTTCACTTTTCTTCATTCCCCCATTTCCTATTCCTTCCCTTTCATTCCACTCCAATTCCTCCATCTTCTCATCATTCTTCTCTTCTACCCTAATCCCTAAACCAACATTTCAATTCCAATTTCAATTTAAGCTTTCGATACTTTCCACCATGCCTTCTGCCGTCGCGCCACCGTCTCCCGCCGAAACCCTTGACCTAACCACCACCCTGTTATCGCAGCTTCTGCCGGCATCACTTTCCATTCACTCGTTCCCCGGCCGGTGGCAGGTATTACGTTCCAAACTCGCTACTCTCAAATCACTCCTCTCAGAACTCTCTTATTTACCTCACTGGTCGGAGAATCAGTTGTTATTGACGCTGCTGCCAAACCTCCTCTCCACCCTCCGCCGGATTCAGACCTTGTGCGACCGATGCAGCGATCCTGCTTATACCACCGGAAAGCTTCTGATGCAGAGTGATCTCGATATGGCAGCCGGATGGCTGTCTAATCAACTTAACGATCTCGATTTGTTGCTTCGCTCGGGCGTTCTCCGTCAATCTAACGCGATTGTTCTTTCTCATCCTGCACCTGGATCTGCGAAAGAGGATTTGAGTTTGTTTATCAGAGATGTTTTCACGAGATTGCAGATCGGAGGAGTGGAGTTTAAGAAAAAGGCATTGGAGTCGCTGATACAGTTGCTTGTTGAGGATGAGAAAGCTGCGACGTTGGTTGCGAAGGAAGGTAATATCGGTTATTTGATCAATTTGTTTGATGCTAATGCTCATCGGGAGCAATCGGTCACTGCGATATCAATTTTAGCCTGCGCGAGCGATCAGTCTAGAAAAACGGTTTTCGAAGAGGGTGGATTAGGGCCGTTGTTGAGAATCGTTGAATCCGGATCGCTTCAATTGAAGGAAAAGGCTTCAATGGCCGTTGAAGCAATCACCGCCGATCCTGATAACGCATGGGCGATTTCAGCTTACGGCGGTGTTCCGATACTTCTCGATGTATGCAGGTCTGGATCGTTAACCGCGCAATCTCACGCAATTGGCGCTATTAGAAACGTGGCTTCTGTTGAAGATATTCGAATCTCGATTGGTGAAGAAGCCGGTGTTCCGGTGATCGTTGGACTACTGGTTTCAGGTTCCGCCGCTGCGAAAGAGAAAGCAGCAAATTGCATCGCAATCCTTGCATCATTCAGTGAATATTTTAGGGCTATTATAATACAAGAGAAAGGTTTGCAGAAACTTTTACAATTGCTTCACCAATCTTCAAATCCAGATACGTTAGAACACGTATTACGCGCAATTCACTCTCTCTCATCTTCAGATTCCGTTTGTCGGTTATTATCTTCGTCATCTATGTTCATAACACAAATTTCCGGACTAATCATGCAAGGAAACTTCACTCTACAACAGATCTCGGTTTCAATTTTAGCTAATTTGTCGATAAACGATGGTAACAAGCGTGCAATTGCAGGATGTATGGGATCTCTAATGAAACTAATGGAATTTGCAAAACCAGCAGGTTTACAAGAATCAACGTTGAAAGCATTGGTTTCTCTATTGACGGTGAAACTTAATCGGAAGGATTTCGTGAAGGATGAGAAGAACATGATGAGATTGATTCAGATGTTGGATCCGACTAACGAATCGGTGCCAAAGAGATTCTCGGTGGCGATTGTCTACGCATTGATGACCGGAGGAAGCAACGGTTGCCGGAAAAGACTCGTCGACGCCGGCGCTCAAACTTATTTACAGAAATTGAGTGAAATGAACGTCACCGGAGCTAAAAAAGCGTTGCAGAGACTTTCCGGCAACCGGCTGAAGAATATATTCAGCCGGACATGGAGGGAATAAAAATAAAGTCCATGATCCCCGCCAAGAGAAAAAGGTAAAAAAAAAATATATATTTTCTAAAACTTAAGTTAAAAAAATAAACTAACACACGTGTTAATTCTGTAATCTGCCACGTAGCTAATACTTCTTATTTACTCATCCCACTAAGCAAGTTTTAAGGCTTACGTGGATATTATTAGTCTAGAATGACGAAATTAGCCTTTGTTTTGACCCCTTGATTTTCGAAGCATTTATGAAGGAAACCCCACAAAAAGCTAAATGGGAACATCTATCACGTGGTGGGACCATCTAAGCGGTTGTTTGTATAATAATCATATGTGGTTTCACATGACTCTTTAGTCATTTCGTTAACTGAACCCGTGAAGTTAGATTTCGTGCTCCCAATTAATTTGCCAAAATCTAAAATAAAGGAACAATCGTCAATCTTTAAAACATATTATGTTAACAAACCCGTTATTGCATGAAAAACCAGAAAAATTATGTGTATTTCTGTCAGAAATAATCACAGAAGTTATTATTTGAAACATTAAATTATGGCTTAAAATTACAATAATTAAAGGAAGATCCTTTTTTGGTAAATATATAATAAATAAATAAAATTAAAAATTATTGGTTTTACAGGAAGCTTGGTTTGGACTCATCTAACTGCTGATCTTGCTAAAGAAGCCAACTACCAAACACATCTTGGTAACAATCTACTTTATTTTTTATAATAATATAAAAAATCCTCCGAAAAAAGGGTTTAGTTATTATACCAAAAAAAAAAAACTATATAACAACGGTGTGGATGCGGTTTTTTAGGGAGTATCCTCGTTTTTTAATTTTCTTATTAGTGATTATTATTGTTTGTTTTTTTTTGGTTTTGAATATACGATAGATAGAGGGTCTTGTTTTTATTGTAATGGCCAAATCTTGAGGTAGAAAGTGTGAATGTCAAAACTTGTTATTGAGTTTGTTTTATATAATACTTACTTTAATATATGTGAATAATGTGATTCTTTGTGTTCTCTCTTTTCCTTTTCAACAACTTTACTTTTGTGGGTCCGAATCATAAAGAATGCTTCAAATCGGGTCGGGTTAGACTCACGGGAGATTTTAGCTAGAGTGGTTGGAAATGACATAAAGATGTGGGGTGTGGTTTTTAGATTTTTGATGGGTCTATTTCATAAGTATTGGTGTCAGAAAAACATGACTAAATCTTAGTCGTAATCTTTATTGGAGTTGATCCATTCACAAACAGAAATTACGTTCATCAATGTTTTCAGAAATAGACGGACCAAGAACTGTCACAAAACCGGTTGTTTATAACAAGAACTCGTCACAAAACCGGTTGTTTATAACGAGAACTTGTCACAAAACCAGTTGTTTATAACTAGTGAATTGACAAAACGACCAATTTAGTGTTTAATTATATTTGACAAGATTGGTTATAATCTTCCATTTTGAATGTCTTTCTTATTAAATTGGAACTGAAAATGAAAAGTAAGAGAAATGAGGAAAAAACGGCTTAATTAAAGGGCAGAAAGTAGCAATTAAGGTTCTATGGACAATTATTTAGTAGAAACAATTAAAGATTAATTTAAACCTTTAATTATAATGTTTGCTTTTTCATTTTTTTTATAATTTTATTGTTTGATTTTGGGCTGTAGAGTTCTGCCTCAATCATATCTGTAACTGTATATAACCCTTTTTTTATACAATTTTTTAATATACAAATCAATTTATATCATTAAAGAAAAAACCAAACAAAGGTGTTAAAACCAAACAAAGGTGTTCCACCATATTGATTGTGGCACCTTATTTGATACACAATATAAATAAAGGTGGGGGTGGGTTTTTATGATCAAAGTTAAAGGGGTCCAGAGTCATATTTCCTGTGATGTTACTTCAAAGCAACTGCAACTGCAACTGCATCTACAAGACTACAAGCTGTAAAGCCCCCACTCTCTCTTATTATTTCTAGCTTTCTGCTCTTTGGACCCTTGATTCATCATCTCTCTTATCCTTCCCGCCAACCCTCCCTCACAATGACCATCTTACCCTTTGTTTATTTTTTAATTACATTTAGGCCTTTTACAATAATTTATGTACTCTGGTACTGATATGGTTATACATTACAATGCTATGACCCTAAAGTAACGAATATGGTAAAAAATACTAACGACGTTGCTTGTTGCTTGTTGCCCGTTTACCTTCAATTTCGATGTAAAAAGTTTGAAATCGTTCTTGTTTGCTTTAGGTCCCCCTTAAGGTTATAAATGGAAGATATGTAATTTTAGTTATAAAATGCTTAATTTACAAAAGTGGTGATAAAGGAATAAGATTCTCCAACTTATATGCTAATTATTGAGTTCAAAGGCGTTTTGTTTGTATTCTCTGTCTGCTTTTAAACACATGCATGCCTATTTGCCTAACTATATATCAGCCTCAAATGCACATACTCAAGGTTCAGTTCCACTTGATATAATTCACCTTGTTTATTAAATTATTAGCTAGTGTTAGATTGTTTGGTATGCATTATCATTGATTATATCAACTATACTCAACTAACTTATAGCATCAATTTTAATAAGATATAAAATTGAATAGTTATTCAACTCTTTTATTTTTTAACAATAATTTTTTACTCTTAATTCCACATTCCCATCTAATTTGTCTTTACAAAGGTATGAACAAACATCACCTTTGTGGAACACAATTACCAATAATCCAATATCACTGGATTACAATGTTATGACCCATTGACATTTATTCAACTTTTAATAGAGTTTAAGATTCCCTGCATTTCCTACTCGTATATATCGATGTATTTCAATCATGTAACACATACATATATAATCCTAGCTATAATCTAACCACCGATCTTAGTGAGTATGCAAGACCAACTTATTTACATCATTTTATATCAAATTCATTATACATTCATATCTTAACTTTTCGATTATTTATAACATTTTCGAGTTTTCAAAAGCGGTCCGACCGATTTGACGTTAGATCATGAAAACATTGGTTATGTATGATAATTAAGCAATTTTTATGCTAAAGAATGTGAAAATGGGACAAGAAAGTCGATTTTAGTATTGCTTTTTCTTTATTCGTGTGAGAAAAGATAAAGGGAAAGGAAGGAAGTAAGTCAAAAGGGGAGCTAAAATGGTTTATTTCAACTTATTTGCTTTATAAATTGCTTTCATGTTTTGACAAGTCAATATGCATGGCCTGTTCAAACATGAAAAAAGTTTTGGGGTTTTTAAAACTAGTCAAATAACGCCACCTATAAAATTTATATACTCCTTAATTAATTTCGGATGGTTGCTGTTACCGGTCTAAACTACCGGTCTACCCCCAATGGCGACCTATAACTGACCTCCCTATTATTTATTAATTTATATTTAAAGCGGAAGAAATTGATTTGGAGAGGTATTTTATTAACATTCAACGTGTTCATAAGTTGTCTTAGGTGGTGTTTGTTTTTTAAAAGCTAAAACGTGTGGAGTCAGCTGATCACATCTGCAAGCATCTTCAGAAAAGAGGTGGATCAAACCTTTGCAATCTACAAGAAAAAGATTGTTTTTTAACGTCTGTAGACTGCTAAAATAAACTGGTGATGGTATATGAACGGTGTTGATAGTAGACGGTGGCGGTAAACGGTGCATGGTAGTAAACGGTGAGTGGTGGTGGTGGACAATGGTCAGGGCCGGTCCGGAAGGGAGGGCGAGGTGGGCGACCGCCCAGGGCCCACGGAATTAAGGGGCTCAAAATTTATTAAAAAAATGTATATATAGTTTATCTGTATAATTTTTTTTATATAAAAGTATATTTGAGTTAGTTTAGACTTACTGAAACGTAGACCCAACTAAAAATTTAAGATAAGCTCAATATACTCATTGGTTCACAATTGAGATAATATTTTAAACTCAATTGACATTTAACTCAATTGACTTTTAGCCTATTACTAATTCAACTTCAATGGCCATCTGATTAAGTTATCTTGTGCGACAAACCATAAAAAACTTCAAAATAAAGAAAAAACTATTTGATTCTCTTGAATAAGTTCAATGGGCCCTTGATTACTTTGTCTGGAAACAAGATTCGAACGATACAAAAAACTATTTGGTTTTTTGTTTCCTAAAAAGTTGAAGAACCTAGATGAAAATGATATTAAGGTGTGTTGTTATCTTCTTCAAATGCATTGAAGTATGGGAAAAACCAAATATTGATGCCGGTGAATTTTATGTGGAGTAGAATTTGTTTAAGACACTTTTAGTTGATGAAATTAACACTTCTTTTAATGCTTCAAGCAGTCTGAAGCAGGTCGGGTTTTTTCCTAATGCAGTAATTGCATATAGAGTCTTGTTGACTATTACAATAATAGTAGCAATGACAGAAAGAAGCTTTTCAAAATTAAAGTTGTTGAAGTCCTACTTACTATCAACAATGTCATTATTGGATTGACAATGGTATATACTGAGAATTGTATCTTAAACGATATGGATTATGAAGAGTTAATCGAGAGCTTTGCTTCTAACAATTGTAGGAGAGCCTCACTTCATTTTGCCATTTAAATGATATCATTTTGCTATAATACATTGGTTTTTTATTACTATTATAACAATAATTATCGTTTTATTCATCTTTTAAATACAAAATTACAAACTATTAGTTTGTCTTTTAATGGCCCATTTTTTTCTCTCGCCCTGGGCCCACAAATGTTTTTAGGTTCTCAGAACCAGCCCTGACAATGGTGATGGTGGTGGGGTGGTGGTGGTGGACAGTGGTTGGTGGGTGGTGGTGGTGGTAGACGGTGGTGGTGGACGGTGGGTGCTGGTGGACAGTGGGTGGTGATGTTTAAATGTTTAACTCTCTGTAGACCTTAGAAGTGACTGGGCCAAGTCTTCACCAAGAAGAGCTCATGCGGACATTTTTTAATGAAACGTCTTCGAAAAACAAACAGTCTGCAGATTGCAATGTCTGCGCGTGGTCTACACCGCACAGACATAAGAGCCTGCGCAGACGTTTTTTTAAAAAACAAACACCACCTTAATCACGAACCTTAACCCAATGAATTATTCATATATAATCTTCGTAGGATTCAGTACTCATGCATTAATACATATCTCTTTAATAAAGATCTTGATAATCTATGATCTCTGTAGTAATCTTGAAATTGTTTAAATGTAAAAACAATCACCTAATTGATTTATAAGTATGGAATTTGACATGCAAGATCATAGTGGGGAAAAATTTCTTAAATAGAGAGATAAATTTTCTCAAAGAAAGGATCTAAACTACGGTCTTTTTGCTGCTACATTGTTTCTACGAGAGCTACACATTGAAACCCGTCTTTCTTCCTTTGTTTCCTTAGGTTTTTTTAAACATTTGCGACAATTAAATATGTGATATGATGCTTGTCACGTGTGTTTATAGTACGCTATAAACGACCTAAATTGTTAAAACCGACAAAATATGCTTTGATGTGATTTAATGAAACACCTTTCTTAACAGTAGAGGATCTCGCGTGCTAGTAATCGTATGATACACTTAACTACTGATTATTTTGATGATATATTCTGTTTAGTATGATAGAGTTAAACCATTCAAACCTTATTTTGGATTATCTAAGCCTGCAACTAGTAAATGCGCGTTTAACGTAGTAGTTTGCATTTTTGAACGGTTTCAAACGAGCTTCTATATAAGTTAGTAAACTAGTTTTTTTTATGTACTAGCTCACGGGGGTCATAACCAATGCTTAATTTTTTTTTATTCATTATATATATATATATATATTAGGTTACTATGCTATAAACGGTTAAAACAAATAAATATTTGACACTTTTATTATTATACATTATGAAGTTTTAAAAATAATTATTAAAAAATTTTTAAATATATAAATTCCTTAAATTTAGTTGGTAACTATACAAATAAAAGAAATGTTAAATTCAAATAGAGTAAATTGTGGTTATTTTCTCTGACATCTACAATGCTTAACAGTTTCAGTCCACCTTAATATTTTCGTCCTTGATGATTCAACTCTTAAAAGTTTCCGTCATTAAACCATTAACAGAAAACTGTTAAGACTTGAATTTTTAGAGACAAAAAATATTTAAGATTTAAAACGTTAGAGACAAAAAAATTTAAGACTTGGAACGTTAGGGACAAAAAAATTTAAGACTTCGAACGTTAAGGATGAAAATTGTTAAGACATGAAACGTTAGGAAAGGTTTTTGTTAACAGTGGACTGAAACTACAAAGTATTGTAAACCTCGGGGATAAAAATACAGCTTACTATTTTATATATATAACATAAATTCTTATTTAAATAATAACAAATTAAAATGATCTGAAATTTAAATATATTTGATAATTTAAGATAAAATAAAAATATTAAAAATTCAGAAAACTGTGGTCTCGTCGTGTATTAATTATAATTATCTGTTATAGTTGGATAAATTTCATGATGATGTTATACTTAAAAAGATAATAATAATAATAATTTTCAATGCTTATGAGTTATGAAACCCGATGACGGTGTTGCAAGCAAAATGAGTACCCACAGCCCACTTATGCCCAATAAGCCCACATATCGTATTTGAGCACTTTGACCATATGTTTAAGTCCAATAACTTAATGATAATAATTTAGAACCATCACAAAAATTAGACTTAAATAACTAATTTTTTGACCGAAACATATATACTGAGCCATTCTTACATATTTTTGGAGCCAAAAACCTAAAAACACAATTTCACTAACTAAAAATCAGTAAATTTTAACATTTACCAAAAGGCTTGTCGCATAATGATACTAAGACGGTGATGAAATGAATGTTGCTTCTTAGCGATGCAGACTCAAGTCTCGTAGAGGACAATTTGTTGTAGATTTATGAGTATATTAGTGGTGTTTGGATTTGATGTTTAAACAAAGTAAACAGTAAGATTTCAAAAAGTATTCTAAGCGCAATATAAACTCTAGCTCGAGCTTTAAGCCTACACCTACCAGCTTAATATGAATTCGGACCATTCAAACCAACTAAGAATAAAAATTATTCACTATAATCGTTATTTTGTACTTGTAATATTATTTGAATCGTTATATGTTAGCGGACTCAAGCACACTAATGAATTCATACGATGATTTACTCTATTAATATGATTACATAGATTATCTTAGTATATAGTTAATATGTTTGATTAATTTCTTCAATTAAGTAATCTGACAAGTTTTCTTCTTTAGAAACTTTATTTGACATGTAGACATTTATTAGAATACATAAGCTAGCCTACTACTGTGACACATGGGAATTTAGTTGGACTTGGTTAAGGTGAACCTAAATGACATTACTTTATGCGTTATACGAAAAGTATAAAACGCAAACCTACTTGAGCTGGAAAAACCCCAAAAAACCTTACATAAAATTATTAAAAATGGTAGATTCTAATGGTATTTTTTGTCACATTTGGTAAAAAAATAAATAAAACTAAAAATAACGTATTGCATATGAGCTAGGGATCTCTCTAAAACAGTCTCTTTATCTCATTAGGATAAGAGTAAGCTTTGTATTCATCTCACTCCTAGATCCTACTAGTTTGATGAGATGTTACTGGGTATGTTTGTTTATTTTACAGTAGTCATGAAATTGAATGTAAAATCTATCTAAAAGATAAAAATAATTTAAAAATAAAATGATGTTACACATGTGAATAGTGGGTTTATGAGTTTTTCATCTGAAGTGAAATTTTGTTAAATCTATCATTGAGGGTGCGAGTGTGCTTGAGTTTTTCTCTCTAAAAGAAGTCTCTACTACATATTGTTCCTTTTTACGTAGATTGTTTTTGGGATTGTACATACCCATACTCTTTTATAATTCTTTACTTTACGCATACATATTATAAGTAATTCATGTTGTGTGAGCTGAGCATAGGGCTGTACACGAACCGAAAGAACACGAACGAGCCTTGTTCATGTTCGTTCGTTAAGCATTTCAACTTGTTCACGAACGGTTCACGAACGCTTACCG
>WOUH02000002.1:7158505-7176978 GCA_009936405.2 Stevia rebaudiana | reverse complement strand
GTTTATTTTTAAAATTAATGAAATTGTTTGCGTTTTATTGTATGTTTTCTCTATGTAAGATATTCAAGATAAATAAAGTTTGATTTTTATGTTATTTGTTACGATTTACCCGTTAGGAGGAAAAAAAACCACAGAGCCGGTTCAAACCGGTTTTTGGAGAAGAACTGCGGTTCCGATTTGGAACCGAACCGGTTAGACCGGTTCCGGATTTTCATATGGTGGAACCGGTGCCGGTTTGGAACCGGTTTGTGGCAAGAACCAGATTGGGTGGAACCGTTAACCACATGAACCGGTTTGGAACCGGTTCCGGTTCCGGAAAAAAGCGGTTTGAACACCTCTACGTACAAGCATCTACTGAGCTTAGTTTTTCTTGGAATCTCACGTGACTTCTGATCAGAATTCGTCACGTATGCATGCTCCGTAAATGGCATTTACAAAGCTCCTAAAAATCAAAAATAAACTTCAAATCTTTCCAAAAACCCATTAACTCATCTAAAAAAACCATTTAAAAAAAAATTCCCAACTCGCAAACCCATTACAAATAGGCTAAGCTATGAAAAAAACTATGCCTAAAACCAAGTCATCAAAACCGAAACCTTGCTCCTCATACTCCCTTCGTTTCGACTTTCATGACGAATATCAGACTCTTCTTGATCATTCTAATCATCAGAAAAATATTAATACAATTCCTAAGGTCTTAATACAGTCACTTGATGAGATAAACCTCAAACTAACCGGATCAGGTCAATCTGGGATTAGACTAATTACCACTTCAACTATATCAACCCTGCTCAACTTGCATTGCACCGCTTTCATAATTCACAAACAACCCATACGGATTTTGGTAGCAACACTACTTTATTGATAAATAAAAAACTACATACAGCTCACATTTGAAATAGAAACATACAATGCATCTTCAATATAAAGCTAGTAATGTTGATGGCAACAAATTAATCCATGTGATTCCAACTAAAACCGAACCGTTGAAACTCGTTGAAGAACAAATTTGTTGTCAAAACTCAAAATTCTTAAATTTATTAGCTTTGATAGCTATATTTAATTTTAGTTGTTAGAATGATAAGTAGGCGCGATTTGGCCATCTAGTATATATATGTGACAAAACAGATTCCGATAACTCATATACATGTATATATATTAATGGCAAAACCTTGGTATTTATGGTCATAAAAAAGAGGTTCGGCCCGTATAGGTATACTTGACCCATCATTAGGGTTACATGATTTGTAATTTACTACTTATTTAATTAGGTACAAAAACTATTGTCAACTGTGTTTAATACTTTTAATAACCAATGGCTTCCTCATTTCCCTTTCCTGTAAACATTCAAAATATATAAATAATTAAACCCAACATTCTTGAAATTCAACAATTCAAAAAATCCTAAAAAAAACCTTAAAGAGACACAATAAACTTACCAATGTCTTGCTTCCCGGTTTCTTTGCTCTTTGGATGCAACTCAAAACGTGTGATCTTTTTGTTTGCTGATAGAGACGTCTATTGAACTCTTGTATATGATTATATATGCTGCAGATACAATAATATATATTAAAAAAATAATAATAATAACATAAATAATGCGCACAAAGTTATGAACCTCACCTCAGTCGATGCCTATTGCAAGCTGTGAAGAATGCAACAAAGCCCCTTAAAATACTTCCAACCGCGCGAAAAATCTAAATTAAAATTACAAAAACTTGAATAACTAATAACTGATAAGGAAAATTAAAAAGTTTAAATATCTAACAACCTGAGAGAAAAGATCATTCCAAAGGGCGCGCCACAAGGAAATCTCATAACTGTCGACAGTCGAGTCAGCAACCGAAGCTAACTTGAATAAACCACTCACAAACAGCCACGTGTCACCAACGAAATCACACATTTGGTTAAACATAAATCCCACTAAATTTGATAATCCAATAATAAATCCAATTGGAGCATAAAGTATGCCACATATGATCCATAATATCGGGTACACAATCGCTGTCACTGCAATCGGTTCATGTAAAAATTAAATTAAAATAAGAATTAAAACATGCGTGCATCGTTTTATTTCAAACAATGAAAAACTAATTAGTAAAACTATAAGATTATGATTAACTTACCGATCATCCATATGGTTGACAAGATGAAACACACAGGAAATAATATGATTTTGAGTATATTATCCACAAGATTCCAACATGTTGTAATCAAAACCCAAATGAACGAGCAAAGACACTCTCCAATTTGAATATACACGTGGCAAACAGGAAGAAGGATCTCCAAAAACACCATGAACGGTTCGGATAACGGTTGTGTGAGAACTGAAAAACACGAACGCGCGGTTTGTGACATTTTCAAGAACCACTTAAATGCTTTTTCAAAGTTATGCAAAAACAACATAGTTCCTAAATATTTGATTCTTGAAACCATCTCCCATGTTTCAATCCACCCGAAAAGGGGCCCACACAAGCGCGATGCTGTTGTTTTAAGAAGCGGGATGTTTTTGTACAGATCGTAGAAACCGATGACAACTGTAATAACAGAAACCGCAACGTATAGAACTCGTGCTAAAGGACACATCCATGGACGATAAACGTGACAGAATATTGGATATGATTGAAAAAAAATAACCCATGATGGAAGACCAGCTTCTAATAAAGTAAGTAATCTTAAATCAAACATGATTATTTGTTGTAATTCGAATGGAAGATCGTGATTGTTGAAACGAAACAAAAGTAATACATCTTTGTATTGAATCGCTTCCTCAATACTACTACTCATTTGATCTTGTAATTTCTCTGTTTGTTCACAGGTAACAGTTGAGATATTTTTATGATTATGATGATCATCATCATGATAATTTGGAACATCATGAAACACATCATCTTCAGATTTTAAATCTAACATAGAGTTTAGTTTATTTTTTAGAATAATAAGTTCACGCGTTGTTCCTGGAAACCATGAAGTTATGCAATTAGCAGCTTGAGATATGTTATCAAATTCCCATTTTCTCATGTATTTCGCCTCAATCGCAAGAGAAGTATCAGTCTGCTTATATATTATAAATCATAAATCATAAATCATAAATCCCAATTTAATTCCAATAATAACTTAATAAGTTAATAACCATAAAAAAAAAAAAAGATGAGAATTTGAATACCTGAAGTTCATTCAAGTAATTGATTCCGCGTACATCTTTCCATTCGACTTCAAAAACAATAAATCCATATAAAGTTTTGTGCAATTTGCTGTTTGCAATCAATGAATTTCTAAGTTTTTTAACACGTAGCAAAGATTTCTTTTTTGAAAGCATTGCAGCATCAATCACTGAGAACCATTTTTTAAAATTTCTTGACTCTCGTGTGTCTTTTATACCCTTTCGTGTTCTTGTGATTGCAAACGGAGACATTCGAGACTGAAAAGTTAAAACATAAAAAGTAATCAAGAAGAAATCATAACAATTTGATGTTAGACGAAATAATAATAATAAAAATAATAACTACTGGGATGTTTTAATCATTTATGCAACCTTGGTAACCATCAACTGCCACAAATGAGCAGATCGTGACACCAAGTCTTCAACCCATGGTCTATTATCAACCAATACATAGAAGTTTTTGAAATCAGGTGCTAGAAAAAGGTTAAGATCTGAAAGATACGACTGCAAATCTCTGTAAAAAAGAAAAATATGATAACATGAATACATGATTAAGTTGGTGATATGATTATAAATTGAAATTTACTCATTTCTGAGAATTCTTCAACATGAACTGCAATAATCGATGCTAACATAACAACATTTGATCCAAATCGAATGATCAAATAGGATTTGATCTTATTATAGTGCAACAATAGGAGCGAGTTTATGTCAGATTTGCAGAAACATCTTTCATCATATTTGTATCAAATTCACAATTCTCAAATTTAGCTGCTCTGTTTTTGTTCTAAACCAAGTCAAAATACGTCAAAACTGAGAATAACGGATGAGAAGAAGATTCATACCCTATTTGAAGACTGGTTAGACTGAAAAAATGTCGACGATTGTTGCATTTCTCCATGTAAAGCCTGATTAAAGCTCAAAAACACCTAAAAAAAACCGTCAATTTTCAAAAAAAAAAAAATAATAATAATCTAGAAATCCTGAGGATCTATGAAAAGCATATAAAGCATGATATATTAACAATAAATCAAGTTCTCCCACGTAAATTAGTTACAATAATACAGAACCTGATGGAAATCGATGGAAATCGATGAAGCCAACAATGAATAAGAATCGCGAAGAAGAACTTCATAACAACGGAATCGATCACTTCAGCTTATCAAAGCAACCATCATTAAATAAGGCACAATTAATGACGTTGATGTTACATGTATGCATTTCATATCGTTCATGAATCAAACACTTCGTGTATGTGTGTGATCTGTATTATCTTAAAGTAAGAAATTGATGAATTCTGATAGCTAGACGGTGGTTGAGGTGGCGGTTTCCGGTGACGACACGTAGAAGACGAAAGCAACTCCGAGAGGATGAAAGAAGCATTGATGAAGAGGGTAGAGAATACTGTTTCGGAAATTGAAGGACAAAATCGTAAATTTAGCATAGGGATCTGAGACGTGTTCCCGCCTGTTGGATATATTATCCGCTGACGTGGAGGAGTAGGAAAATGTTAGCATGTAGAAGTACCCACCGTATAATTCTGGGACCGCATCTGCAGGTCTCCACATGCCATGTTTATTTTTAGTAAAATATATCATTTTATATACTTTGGTTCTAATACCGTTCTTAAACTTAAGGGTTGTTTGGTAACTCTGAATGAGTAAGTCTAAACTAGTAAGAGGTTCGAATCATTAAGTGTTGTATCAGTAAGAGGTCTGAAACATTAAGAAGCAATTTGATGCTTAACCTTTTAAAGGAAAATGTCTTACCAATTCAGATAAGAGGTCTTAACCATTCAAACTTAGTATACTGCTTAACAATTCAGAGGCAAATGTCTTAATCATTCAGACATCTACTCACGAAACAAACAGTCTGAACCATTAAATGCTGAACCAGTAAGAGATTTGAATCATTAAAAGCCTGTTAAGAGGTAAACAAACAACCCCTACTGTTTGTTTAGCTTTTTAACATGATTTTTAATTGTTCGCACCTTTTATTGGTTAACATTTAATGTTTCAGACTGTTTGTTTCTCGAGCAAATGTCTCAGACATTTGACTCTGAATGATTAAGAATTATACTGAGTCTGAATGATTAAGACATTTTATCCGAATTGGTCAGACATTTACCTATGAACGGTGTAGCATTATATTGGTTCTAAGTGATTCAAATATCTTACTAGTTTAACATTTAATAATTCAGACCTCTTACTGGTTCAATACTTACCCATTCAGAAGTTGTCAAACAGCCCCTTAGTTTCTAACTTGTATCGTAATTTACATTTTGACCAATCAGACATTACTCAATTACCAATTAGTTGACTTTTAAATTTTAACTTAAAATAAAAATTAAATTCTTGTTCAAGCTAACAAGACACTTGACATAAAAGTGAACAACTTGCATTGTATATGAACAACCAATACCAATAATACGAAACATGTGTGCGTCCATGAAACATTAAGGATAAAGTTAAGTAAGATTTACGAGCACTTGAAAATGTTGATTAGGTATAATTATGTAACGGTTAAATTACAAATTCTTAATAACAATATCTAAATGTTACAATACCAAAACTAAATTTCTTATTCTTTCGTTACTATTTTGATGCTGTTGTGGTAAGTTTCTCATTTTTGTATGATTAAACCACTTGTATTCAATCATTTTCTGACAAATAATTGGAAGGGACATTAGACGTGAGGGAAGCATGTGGTGTTGACATGATTAAGTGAATTTGTTATTCGCCAAACGAATGAAACAAACAAATCAACCCATGTTTCCCACCACATTTCTATTTTTTATATTTCTTTATAATAATTATACATAGGATTCTGAGGTTGAATTGATTCAATCTTGTATCAGTTGAGTTTATTTGAACTAGAATTTGTTTGAGAAAATGAGTTAAAAGTTCAAACTCAAATGTAGAAAGCAAGTTCAAACTATATAGTGTTTGAATTTGTAATTGTTCTACTTTTTCTGAACTTTTGTTTAACATAATTAAACCGAATTCTTTAATGAGAAAGACATTTTAATTCTTGACTTTTAACAAGTAAAAACTTTATTAAAAAATTGTTTCAATTTATAAAGGCATTTGGGTATGAAAAAACAGAATTTAAAGATTTATATGCTATAGCACATTGTTATATCCTCTTAAAGATCACTATATTTGACAAAATTGAAACATTTCACACAATTAAGACAAAAGAAGAAAAAAAAAACACATCACATAACTGATGTATGCATATCACAAATTTCATATTTTAAATCAAACTCTACTTATCAAACAAGGTGAAAATTACACAAATACACAAACACACAAATAAACCAACAAACAAAACCGCATAAATTTATAAAAAAAGAGAAAAACAACTATAAACCATTTGGTTTCCCCAATGGCCACGATAATCTTCGGTTACTCAACCCATCTAAATCACAACCGTTATCGTCTTCTTTTGACGTTGTAAGTGCCAAATCATCAAAGCTCGATTCTTTTCCCCATGGAGGCGGAGTCACACAATCAGAACTGCCAGCTGGCACTTTCAATTGAGAGTCGTTGGGTCCCAACCGCAGTTTTTGAAGAGTCGCAAAAGATTCTCTCATTGCAGTCATGGCTTCAAAGAACCGCGTACATGACGCCAATGCCACCGGGATTGGTCTAAGCATCTCCTACATTATAGGATACCAGTAATTTATACGCGATTGATTGACTTGATAATCTAAAATAATTTTTAAGCATAAAAATTGTAATTTAGTTAAATAATTATGTTGTACATCGTTGACTTATTAAAATTAAAATGAAAAAAAAAGTCAGTTGTTATAAACATACTCGTTATGACTTATAATTAAAATTAAAATTAAAAAAAATCAGTTGTTATAACTTATAAACATACCCCCCAAACGGATGGTGGCTCTTTAAAGTTTTGAGTCCACTGAAAATCTGCAACAGATGATGTTAAAAGACCATAATCACTGGCAGCCTTCATTAATAATTCTGAAAATTGTTTCTGTAACAGAAAAAAAAAAAATTAGCATATTGATTATCAAAATTTGTAAATAAATACAAAGATTTGTGTAAGCTTTATGGTTTTGTAACAAGACGAAATAATTTATGCAAATTATTATTAATAATTAACCTGGTATTCTGCTTCCACTGGGATACAGTCTAATGAATATGGCTGTTGAAGACGGGCTATTATTCGGTCCTGTAAATTAAATAAGAAAAAAAATGAAAAAATATGTTACTAATATTTTTTTTAATCCAAAATATGTTAATAATATTCTTAGGAAAATTAGTCTAACAAAAATCTCTACTGAATAAGGAGCTAACACGATGGTTGATAAAATTATAAGCATAATTTGCATTACCTTATTCTGGATAACATCTTTTAATATAGTAGTGATCCTTGCTAAAGTTTCTATCTTCTTTTCCATTTCACTTACGTGTGTCAAGTGTGCAACATTCTTATCTTCCTGAAAAAAAACAGCACTCATAATAATATGTTTGACTGATTTTGGTCTCAAGTGTCAACAAACAGAATCGGTATCTAAAAAAACATTAGAAGTTTAGAACTTTACGGTCAATAGTATAGATCAATAAATTACATATCGAATGTGTGTTCTAGTGCATTTAATAGTTGTATAATAAAAAGCGTGGAAAAACAATCAATCAGATGAAATTGGAACCATAAAGATGAACCAAAGATTGACAGATTCACCTTGCGACCTTGAAGTTCAACCTGCAAATCTGCAATTTTTCTTTGTACAGAGGTAAGTTCCCTCAAGACTCGTATCAAATCATCACCCTTTTCACCACCAACTGATAAATTCTGCAAGTCGTCCTAAAAGAAATACAACAAAAATTAATTCAATCACAGATGCAATCTAATATTCAATGATGCAAAAGACCATTGATACAAAAAATCAAATGACAAACCACCATCATGTATGTAACTATTAAATGCCAAACTGCCATGATTTTACCGATTAGGCGATTATGCGTACCAACATTAATATCAAACAGATTTTTAGAGAATTATGGATAAAAAGTTTCCATTCACTTGGCTTTAGCGAGTGAAAACAATGTACAGCTCATAGAAATGCAAACTTTAGCAATGTTAAAGCATTCTTAAAGGCGAATAATGCCAATATACTTGGTTTTGTGAGGAGGAATGTGTTGCAAATACTTAAGAATTGACAATATTTGACCCATCCTACATTTTCATATATAAAGATCATAATATGCAACAAAAAGTTATGAATCTGGAAACATGATGAGACCAAAATCATCGCTTGGTAAACCTCGAATTGTAATGAATTTTGCAACTTGACAAGAAACAAACAAAATCGCCGTCAATGCCAATCCATAATACACTTAACTTCAAACCACAAAACCTAATTTGAGGTATAGAAAGCAACAACTAACTAATAACAATCACCAATTCACCTCCTTTGGGCATTGCAGAATTGCAGATACCTAAACCCTAGAATCCTCAAACTAAGCAACATCACAGCAAATGAGTATAAGATAACAGAGATCGAAATTGACCTGAGAAGGAGGCGGAGCAACCGTAAAACCAAGATCAGCGGCGATGGATAGTGCATCGGACATGCCACCAAGTCGCCGGAGAGGTTTTCTTCCCACCCAACCACTGTCGCTTCCTTGAATCGACGACATTTTCAACAAAATAACTTGTTAATTTGCAAATTTTGGCGGATCAAACACTTGATCAACACTTCGTTTTGTGATCTTCGTGGCTGTCACTTTGGCCGGCTTTCTGGATTTAAAATTCTAAAAGGATTTGCAGTGGTCGTTGAACGAAAATAAAACTTTAACCGCAGTATCGAATATCAATATATACAATTTGCAGTCCAGTCCATGTACTTTACTCACTTTACATTTATAGTCCTTTATCTATCTAACATTAACATATACCTTCGTTTCTTTACCTATTAAAGTTATGTTCTTTAGATAAACACAAGACGATCCGTAGAGGAGGAATTGGTGGAGCGTAGTGGCTGATGTGCAAGGGGATCACGCCCAGCACATCAATACGAGGTGGGCGTGATGGGGGCGTGGAGAGTCTTTCGTGAGGGATATCACGGGCGTGGGAAGAGTTTTCTGAAAAAGGTGGTTTGATGATGTGAAAAGTTGGTTGGTGAATTGTTTGGGGTGTGGGACATGAACCACTACGGATAGTCTAAAACATGCGTGAATCCGTGATGTAATTTAAATGTGAAATTAAATGTGTGTCTGCTGCTATAAAAAACTTATATTTGTTAATAATCAGCTGATTATTTATCATCCTAAAAATATATTATTTTTGAGGTTTGATTTCAGTCTCATATTATCATGATTCATGACATAGTATCGTCATACCAATCTTTCGTCAAAATCAAAGATAATTTGTGTTCAAGTCAAGACAATCAAATAGTTAGTTTAGTACTTTAGTTTAGCTTCTTTTTAACACAAATTTAACAAAATTCCATCTTAAATAGTTAAATACTATTTTACAAATTATCAACATATATGAGCGTTTATCACTCTTGTGAAAAAAACATGCAATAGGGCTTCTACATAAATGTAAGATAAAATTTTAATTTGATGCATTCATATTCTATTATTGCACAATTACACATTTTTATCTCTACTTTCCAACCAACATGTGGAGGTTTTTTTTTACTTTTGTGATATTGTGAAAATATAATTACTCCTCGTTCTCTTGGCATCAATGTGCAAAGGAAACAAACATTTCTAGATCATAGCCTTAGACTTTACTGATGAACAACGATTTTAGAAGTGATGTTTTAACAAAGGAGCGGTTAAAATACATAAGAGACTTTCGCAGTGGTTGACGTTGATGTACCGATAAAATATATAAGAGAGTTAGTTTTCCTTACTACCAAAGAATAGCTAGGGTAAGGAGGGTGTCGAACCACGAATAGCTAATGGTTGATCTTCAACTTAAATTGATTTGAAAACATAATTGTTAAATGTAAAATTGATTTGATTATAAATATCATAAACAAGTAATTGAAAGAGAATTAAATTTATGTAAACGAATAATCACTTTCGGTTTCCGAGCTCAATCCTTTAATTGCAAAGCCTATTGGTATATTTATGAATTGGTGAATCACATAGACATAATTCATATCAACTGCATGTTAAATCCAACACAGAATATGATAACATCAAATGCATGTCTACAACACATTCAAGGGTCTTTGGAGTGGAACATAACAATTGTGTAATCTTAAACATTCTATGATATCACAAATCATGAGAAATCTCAAGCTATGCAAACATCTACAACACCTTTAGAGTTTCTCTAAAGTGGAATGATCACAATGGAAGAGTTATAAAACATAATTTGCAAATTCAAAGTAACACACCAAAGATAATGTCAACACAGTTACAATCACTGGCAAAACAATGATCATAAGTATTCAACACCCAAAAACAAACATAAATGGTCTTACAACTTGATTGAACTGTTTACCCTGTTGTGATTATGAATTGATTAACCTAGCATGATCGGAATGACATGAACGAATGATTGATGCCAAGATTTCATCCAAGATTGATAATCAAGTGATAAGAATCAATTCCTCAATGTTTATTCAGTGACTTTTCGTCCCAAGATTCCCCTAAGTTAGTCTCCAAACGTGTATGGTCGAGTATGGCCTTAATGAAATCCAAAAACTGCCTAAAAAGGCTTAAAACTGTTTTTGCGTCGATCCCGTCGTTGACCGACGCTGGTTGGAAATGAGAGGAGGTTTTCCAACGCTGTAAGGAGTTGGTAAACGCCAAAACCTGTTGGATGACTTGATCTTTTTTCCTCAAAAATGACACGCGAAGCCCGAATTTTGCTCGTTATAGCTCGGTTTCGTTCTCTTCAACCTACAAATGCACAATTGATCAAAGTACTATGTTTCATAGCATTTATAAGTCAAAACAAAACAATTACGCCTAAAACTCATGTATTCTTATAACCTGATCACGCAGTAACGTGCGTGGTAAATTACGTTAAATATAAAATTGGAAAAATAGTTACTCATACAGACCCTAAAACAGTTGTATTTTGTGACATAACAATTTCATAAATCTTTAAAGCTTTGATAATACGATGTTTACCCAACAAAAATCACTATACAAATTAAACATTTTCATATACTTTAAATAATATCATTTACTTCTTATAAATCATTTCATAAAATGTCAAATGACAACACCTCAGAGCATTTACAACCCATCCTCCGTCCCTAACTTCATCTTTAATTTTTTTGTCAAAACAACAAAAACCAATCTTCATCCGATCCCCCAACCCTATAACATATTAAGGAAATCAATCCAATCCCCATATTTGGGGAACCTACAAAATCCTCATTTTTATTATGTTAATATTATTTGTGAGTGGTCTGAGTGAAGAAAAATTTAAATGATTTTAAATTTTAAATTTATTTAATAATTTAAGATAAAATAAAAAGTATATAAAAAATTCAAAAAAATATGGAATTGCATATAAGATTATTTGGTATCATTTATAAGAATTAGATTAGATATATATAAATTTTCTTAGTTTTTTTTATATATCAGAGAATATTATATTTTTACAAAATAATATTATATTGTTTTTCCAGTTAAACGATAATGATATTATATTAGTGTATATCAATGGGCACTACTATTTGGACCCCCACCTCCTTTGGAATGTTGGTGCACCTTAAGCTTACCAAGTCCTAAACTTATTTGATTAATCCTATGGTTTTTAGAATTTGCAGTTATGTATATGTATAATAATATATTCATGAGCAATCTTTATTACATACCTGTGTGACCGTAGAAGAGTTAGAACCATGAACTCGGAATCAGTGAGGATTATATTTCCTTGTGCATATAACTCCAATATAATGTAGTAAGCATTAGCACCGACCCCAAATTGAAAAAGAACTATCTGCTCAAATGAAAAAGTAAATGAGAAACAAAAATACCAGAAAAGATAATATAATAAATAATAATCAGTGAAGTTTGTATAAAGAGATTAACAAGATATACCCGATCATATCCAAGCTGCTATTCATCATCTTGAATACATATGTCTGCAAACCAGAATCAATACAATACCAAAGTTTCAAAAACCACAGCTTCAAAACAAGAAGCTACTCAAGTCACAACCCATCCGACCCGCTTTAGATAACTCTCAACCCATTCGACCCGCTTTAGATAACTCTCAACCCATTTGACCCGCTTTAGATAACTTTCAACCCATTCGACCCACTTTAGATAACTCTCAACCCGTTTAATTCAATTATATAAACCATATACTTTTTTGCCAAAACAGAAAATATGAAGAAATATCCCCCCCAAATACTAAAGATTTCTCTGACATAACCGATAATACTTACACGAAGCAAGAAGTTGTAAAAATGGAAGCTGATGTGCTAAAAGCTCTCAAATTTGAAATGGGAAATCCAACAGTAAAGTCATTCTTGAGGTATGATTGAAAACAATTAAAATTCCAAATATCGTAATACAAGATAATTTGTTTGTTACCTATTAACTAACAGCGGGAGCCATAAAAAATGATAATACAGGGGAAGGTTTATTAGAAAACCACCTCCTTGTTTGAGAACTAAAGAATCACGACTTAATAAACTTCAAACATTTTCATTTATTAATACGTTATTATTTTTTAAAACGAATTGCATCACTGATAATTTTCTCCTATTTCAAATGAGCATATATAATGAAACTATATTAAAAAGAAAACAATTTGAATTATAAAATTCTAATACTACATATCTGCAGTATGATGATAATTTAATAAAATTTTAATACTACATGTATGCAGCATAATGATAATTTATAAATTATATTTCTTTAAATTTATATTTGCGTTTCTACAAAAGATTTATTCGTAATTTTCTTTATTTTTGTATGTGTACTGCATATATGTAATATTAATGCAGTATGATGATAATTCATATATTTTAATACGTTGTGCTACTTTACGTGTTTCCTATAAGTGTTTTTTTATGTATATATCTATGTATATTACAAGCAGTCGTTCAAAAAAATATATACTACAAATATTATACACATATGTAGTAAATTACAACTTAAGATGCAAATTTTTTACTTTTTTGGCATACCTTCAATATACTCGTTTGAAATAAGGTAAAATATGATGCAACTCGTTTTAAAAATAATAACGTATGAAGAAATAAAAAATCTTTAAACACACTTAAGTATGGTTTCTGATTCTCGCATAAAAAGTGGTTCTCTAATGAATCACCTCTCATGATTTAATCTTCAAATAAATTCCAACTCCAAAAATGATTACGAAGGCTTCACCTAACAACTTGGATATTAAAAAGACTTGAAATAGAAACTATTGAAATTGAATATAACTTTGATATAAATACTAATCTCCTAAGATGGATTTTCTTATTAAATTGGCTTATTCATTGCCTCCTGTATAAACAGTTAAACAAAATAATAATATATAGCAATGAGTATATATTGTTGACGCATTAGATTATTATGATCCGTACTATAGGCTACACCTAGCTAACAGTTAAGTTTATATTTTATGAATTTAAGATTTTAAAACAAATATAATGTAGACACGCATAACATGATATTATATGTGATCATCGAGAATTCGAGATCCAATCAATTGGGTTTCGTGTAGATGCTGACAAAATTGTAGACTATATATTAAAAACTATTTGTCCGTGAAGTTAGCCCAACCGTTAGTTTCCATGACTTCCAAAATGGAGGTCATGGGTTCGAATCTTGTTGGGCACTTTCAATGGACATCCAGGTGAGAGAAGGAATCTTGAGCTTAATCTCGGGTTCTGGACCGATGGGGGGCGAGGGTTTACCTATTTCATGGGGTTCCCGCGCATCTGGGGGGCCACGCGTCTCAGGTCGGCGATCGAGGAATCGATCTTAGCTACCACCCGCCAGGATAACTGAAGGTAGCACGACGAGACAGTTAACGCCGTTAAAAAAAAAAATTAAAAACTATTTTAGAGTTGAACCATTGGTTTTAATTTCACCTACTCCTCCCTCGTCTCTCGCTATCATCTAAATCTCTCTCGTTAGGTTAGTTAAAATTACAAAACTATTATGTATAATAATAGAAGTTGTAACAATTCCCGACTAGTTATTAGGGTGTTCAAAAAAATCCAAATCTGAGACCGAACCCAAAATTTCCAAAATTTTGAATCTGAATTATCTGAACTATTAGATATGATATCCGAAAATTCGGATTCGGATATTGATTTTGAAAATTTTTGGATATTTCGGATATCCAAAATTTCGGATAGTTTTTGGAGATTCGGATATTTAGGATAATTTTCGTATGTTTCGGATATTTTTCGGATGTTTCGCATATTTTCCGGATACTTCGGATATCTTGAATATTTTCTTTATTTCTTTCTTTAAAATTATGAAATAATAAATACTTTTTCGGTTTCGGATTCGGATAACGAAAATCAGGTATCCGAAATTTTGGATATTCGGATATCCAAACTACCGGATATCCGATCTTGAACACCCCTACTAGCTATGGCTCACCTGATATTAAAATTTACATGAAACTCCTCTAATGATTCAAATTGTCAAAATCGTGTAAAGTAATTTCTCATTGAAACGAACCTTTCTATTTTACTTATATTCGAAAGTAAAATTGCACAAATTTTAACGTTATTTTACTTATTTTGTAAAAATAATGTTAAAAGCTACGATAGACGAGTTAATTAGGCATCATTGGAAGCAACATTTCTATTCGTATAAGGTAGAGCTAAAATTGTCTACATTATACTCTTCTTAGATTACACATTTATATGAGATATACTAATTACGATAACATAATGATGATGGTGTATATTAAACAAATCACTATAGGGACGAAAAAGGGTTTGATTTATTAGGTATTATCGCCTTGTGGAAGGTTCATGAGAAAACCACTCTCTTATTCGAGAACCAAAAACTCACAACTTAATGAACTTAAAACATTTCTCATTTCTTTATACGTTGTTATTTTTTAAAACGAATTGTAACATTAAATAACAAATTTTCTCCTCTTTCAAACGAGTATAATGAAACCATATTAAAAAGGAAATAAAAATTGCGTCGGAAAACTTTAATACTATATATATATATATATATATATATGTAGTATGATGATAATTTAATACACATAAATCAAAACAATAATGATTGTTAATTCTGCAGATTGACATATCCAATGAAGAGGAAGATTAATGCGTTTTTGTTCAAGAAATTATATGTAAAAATGATTTATATAAATAAATATGCAAAATGTCACATTTGCCTCTAACTTCAACATTAAAATTGGTTGAAGTTAATAAATCAGATGAAAATGACAATATTTGAGAAACGTCATCGGCTCAGATATATAAATAAACCTTTTTGTATGAAACTAGCAAAAGTCCCCAAACCAGAGAGACGAATTTGGGCAGTTTACTCTTTGAAATAAAAGGCGTTGGAATTGAAAAGACAATGTATATATTGTCTTTGGTTACAAATATTCAAACATCTTAAAGATATGGAATCATTAAGCACCAAGAAACCTTCATTGAAGAACCGCTTAAACTTTTTAATGAAAGAATCACATCCACTAGGGTGTATGTCTGAACCTTCACTGTCCGATCTCAACGTAAATATTTATTCAAAAGTGGAGGTATATCAGTTTCATGGCTTTCCACAAAGCAGACAACCACAACGCCATCTAATGATCATAGTATTAGCAGTCCATGAAGCTAGTCAAGAATGTGTTTTGTTAATTAATGTAATACAACATATCCATAGATCTTGTGGTATTTCTTTCGAAGATGCATGATAGAGTTAATTACCTATAATCTTGTGTCAATATAACACAACATTATTTGCTCAACTTAAGGAATCATACATCAAATGTGACGGCACCAAACATATGTTACTATAGGTTCTTTTACTCTTGATTTCCAAAAAGAGTATCACTATTACAGCCAATATGCAGCTGGGTGTAGGTTTTAACATAGAACTTATCGTTGTAGTTGTATCTTTAATGCTTTTGAAAACACTTGCATTCAGTTACGGAACCAGAACTTTTAGTTTTGAGGGGTCACTTTTCTTTTATTATTCGTTATTGGCCGTTATTTCCTTTTTTTCTAATCACTAAATATTAACTTGAGATATACGCATTCTCGATCACTTGAAGTAGTAAAAATCAAGACTAGACTTCGATTTAAGTTTTAAGTTATAAACTTAAAAAATTGGACATAATTTAAACAAGGGAGCTTACTTGAGTTTGGCTCTAGCCGATTTCAAGACTTTTGGAGCAACTTTAATGTTTGATTTATATCAAATTTATTTCATTTAACATTTTGAATGATGAAAATTAGCTATTTTAAATTTAAATAATAAAGTCAAATATCAAAAAAATAACCATAAATATAGAGAATCATTAAATTAATATATTATTAAATATAATCAATAAGAAACATTAGGAAACAAAGTATGTTTATTTCATTACAAAATAAGTAGATTAATTAATTACAAATGAAAATGGCGTAACATTAAATACGAAAAAAATGAGTAAAAAGCATATGAAGAAATTATATAAAAGTAATAGGAGGAGTGATAGACTATAGCAATTCTGACTAATGTACATTTTGTATGTACGTTTTTATTATTTAAATGTATTTTTTTTGGGTACCTTTTGCAAGTTATTTTAAACAAATCACCTCTTTTACTCTCTTTCTCTCTTTCCATTTATTCTTCTTCTTCCTCGCAATTAAAAACCACGTGGTCCGCCGCAGTTTTAGAAGTTCTTTGATTTTGGTTTTTTCATTTTCTTCCTTTCTTTCATCTTTTCTTTTTTACTTCAACAGAATTACACGACACAGATTTGAGGGTCAATTTATAAAAAAAAAAACACACTGTTGGATACCTCGTCAACAGAAAAAGTTAGCTTCGCTGAAGGGTCAACGGACCCCCTAGACCCTCCCGTGGTTCCGCCGATGCTTGCATTGAGTGCAATGCACTTGGAGATTTAGTTTCATTATGTGTTCTTAATTACTATTATATCTTGTTTGTGTTTAAGTGGTCATTCCATATTGATCAATAGGGTAGAGTTATAGTAAGGAGGATTGTTAGGGTAGAAATGGTAAGGAGTCATCCCATCCATTGGATTTTTTGATCAACGGCCAGAAAAAACGCGGTGACATTTTTGTAATTATTCGAAACTTTGAAATGACGTTAAAGGTAATATCGTCACAATCGTATAACACAATGAGAATCGTATAACACAATGACAATCGTAAAACACAAATCAGGACACAAAAACCTACAAATTGTACACATCGTATAACACAGTGATACATATAAAAACACAATGATACATTTCAAAAACACAATGATACATATCAAAAACACAATGATGTATATAAAAAACACAATGATGCATATCAAATACACAACGATGCATGTCGGTTCAGTTCACTTTTTTTTAAATAAATTTCTATTTTTTAAATTTTTTTTTATTTAAAAAATAAATAAATTTGGCGAGCTGGGCACAATTACCAATGTACCCCCTCCTGCCACGTGCCGTTAATGTTTTTTTTTTTTTTTTGCGAGCTAGGCACAATTACCAATGTACCCCTCCTTTAAATATTCTCTCATGTCACGTGTCGTTACCATAATACTCCTTATCTTTCCTACCCTAAGACCCCTTTCCTATTTGAACTCATCCCTTGATCAATATAGATTCTGCATTTGTTACTCCTCACTGAAATCCTTGTTTGGTTATTTGATTACATTCACGATCCCACGCTAAAATAATTATCATGAAAATCCTTGTTTGGTTGTTTGCTTAACATTGAGGATCTTACGGTAAGTGTTATAAATACAGATGGTATCACTACAACAAACATGTGTTTTGCCGACAACCAGGCGGAGACTTTTCCCGACAACATGTTGTCGGCAAAGGTTTTCCCGACAACTAGTTGTCGGCAAAAGTGTCATCGGTTAAGTGTTAACGGGACAAGTCAGGGGCGTTGTCGGGATATCTGTTGTCGGTATATGTATCACCAATCCCGACAACTAGTTGTCGCCAAAAGTGATAATTAATTTCTTTAAAAAAAAAAGATTAAACAAAAATAAATAACAATCAGAAAAAAAAAATCAAAAATAGAAATGCCGACAACACGTTGTCGCCAAAAGTAAAATAAAAAAAAATCAAAAATAGAAATCTCGACAACACGTTGTCGCCAAAAGTCAAAAGATAAAAATAATTAAAAAAGCAA
>WOUH02000002.1:7131221-7142354 GCA_009936405.2 Stevia rebaudiana | reverse complement strand
AAATATTCATATATGTTTCATTTGCCTCAATCAATTTCAAAAAAATTATTTTTTCTTTAAAATTACATAGAATTGGAACACTTAGTGAAAGTTGAGTGACTTTTTAGGGACAAAAAACTTTGAGTGACTTAATTGGAACACTTGGGAAACTTGGTTACATTTCTACAAAGTTATTATTTATTTATTGTATTTTTTTTATATTAACTTGTAGGCCTGCAAAACTTATAGATATTATGAGGGAAAGATTCATTTCATTAGGTGGAGTTATCTTTGAAGGTTGCAGTGTGTCTAACATCAATGTTTATGAGGATACCGCAGTAAGATCTTTAATATAGTTTTCTTAATTAATTCTAATGGAACAAAACATTTATATAAAAAATTTAATTTTGAAGATATTGCAATTAACGGAGGGAAAGATTTTGTCAGCTAGTCTTATAATTGATGCAATGGGGAACTTTTCACCAGTTTTAAAACAGGTTATTACTTGAATATTATCTACCTTAGAATCATAACTGCCTGATTATAAATCATTAAATTTTAATTTAAATTAAATTAGCATGATCTAATAACAGATTCGAGGAAACCGAAAGCCTGATGGTGTATGTTTAGTTGTTGGTTCTTGTTGTCGTGGTTTTAAAGAAAATAATAAAAGTGATGTGATATTTAGTAGTGCTGAAGTTAAGCAGGTTGGAAATTCAGAAGCACAATACTTTTGGGAGGTAATTAATTAATTAATTATATGATAATCTTGTTTAAAAATGCCATATTTTTTTAACAATATTTTTGGTAATTTAATAGGCGTTTCCTGCTGGTTCTGGACCGTTGGATCGTACTACTTATATGTTTACTTATGTTGAACCACAACCTACAAGCCCAAAATTGGAACAATTGTTAGAAGATTACTGGGATTTGATGCCTAAATATCAAGTAATTTAAAATTTTATTAATATTATGTTTAAATGTTTTAGAAATTATTTATTAGATTTTTTTTTCATGTCGGTATTGTATTTAATTTAGGAAGTTTCTTTGGATGATTTGGAGATATTAAGAGTTATTTATGGCATTTTTCCTACTTTTCGCGACAGGTAAGAAATTCTAGTTGAAAAGATGATGTTATTTTTTAATTAATTTTTTTATATCAAAATATAAATTAGTTAAAGTGAATTTGCAGCCCATTGCCAGTAGCTTTCAATCGTATTCTACAGGTGGATTACACAAATCTTTTAAAGATTCTCTAATTAACATATAAGTCACATTTCTAGATTCTCATCAAAAATAATATTATTAATTTTTAATTAATTACAGTTTGGTGATGCTAGTGGCATACAATCTCCGGTTTCCTTTGGTGGTTTCGGGAGTTTGACCAGACATCTTGGAAGACTATCAAACGGTGATCAACTCATCAAAATATGAAATCAGTTGAAGTCAACTAAAAAGTCAAAATTGTAATCTTTCAGGTTTTGAGACTTATTTTGTTTGTATGAAATTTCAGGAATTTATGAAGCAATCAGTGGAAATCTCCTGGATTCTGATAATTTGTCATTATTGAATCCATACATGGTCAGCATCTACTCTCAACTAGATTATATTTTTATAGAAACTATTAATAATAATTTATGAAAATAAAGTTTATTTTTTCAGCCAAATTTAAGTGCTTCTTGGTTATTTCAAAGAGCCATGTCAGCAAGAAAACGAGCTGGCGTTCCACCAGATTTCATCAACGACCTTCTCTACGCCAATTTCCAGAGCATGCAGGCATAGTTTTTATTATTTATTTTTATCTTTTAAATAAAAAATTAATTGTTCAATGTGTTTCCACAGAGGCTAGGAGATCCAGTGCTAAGACCATTTCTTCAGGTAACTTGTTGTGTCATGTTTTCTATTGAAAGTGGTTGACTTTGACTTTGACTTTAACTTTGAGATTATATAATGGTTGCAGGATGTCATACAATTTGGTCCTCTTGTGAAGACATTAGGCTTAGTTATGTTAACAAAGCCTCAAATTCTTCCATCTATTTTTAAGCAGGTAAATAATATATTCAATAAAATTTACCAAATAAAAAATAAAATATAAAAAATTAATCAAAGTTTTGTTTCAACAGGTTGGGTTTCCTGTGCTGATTGACTGGTTAGGACATTTTTCACTATTGGGTTCTTATACTTTTCTTTCCATATATATTGACCCATTATTAAGGTATTATTATTATTATTATTATTATTATTATTATTTTACTATAAACATGTAACACCATAAATCTTGTTTGGATCATAAAGCGATTAATTTAACCTTTTTAACACGTTTTATTAGGCCTCTGATTGATACATTTTCAACCGAAAAGAAATACAAGTGGAAAAGGAAACTTGAGGCATGGGAATATGGAGCTGGTTTAGACTACAAATTTAACCATGAAGACATAATTAAGAGATAATTAGTGTAAAAATATGCATTTTTATATATTGATCATTGATTTCTAGTAAAATGTAAAACTGTATTGCATAAAGATTGACTACATTATTATTCATTTAACATTATTACAACTATCATGGTACATATAATCATTTTAAAGTTTTGATTTATATAAGTTTCGTTGACAGATCAATTAAGGATCTTGATGTGTTTGGTGTTCAAAGTCCTGGCATTTTATTTAATTTCAGTTAATTTAATTGGTTTGCTGATTAAATTAAAATATGTTTCTTTTTTTCAAAAGTAAATATTGTTGGACTAAACTTGTAATTAGGTAATAATTAAGGGTTTATTAATTGTCTTTATTTATTTATTTAAGTTGATAGATTTATTTTAGAGTTTGAATTAGAATATGATTTGGTTAGGGTTTAATTAACTTGATGGCCAGGGTTTAGTTTTAGTATAAATAGGAGTTAGATCTTCTAATATTATTATACCCAATTATTATTAATCAAATCAAGTTATTATTATTTTCTTCAAATATTATAGGTTGATCCGAAATGCTCTCATGCACACCTACACTAGTCTAAAACTCTAACATAATCATTTACACAACACGCACACTCCTATGGTCAAGTTAAAGTGGGGCTAGCTATATATGTATCTACAACTCCACTTAAATGTTTTACGGGATTTAATATCTTAAATAGAAGAACTAAAAAACAATATTTAAAAATATAAACAAACAAAGGCACGAAACAAAATCTCACACCTAACAAAACTATTGTAGTGTCTGGAGGTATGAGATAAGAAAAATCTTTTTCTCTATTTCATGAGGTAAAGTGGGTCGTAAGACTTTCCGTTCCAAAGACTTTTTTTTATATGTATGTTATTGTAAACCATGTAACATAGAATGTGACTAAGAGACTTGAGATGAATTAAATAAATTATGTAAAAGTCATTATATATAGATGAATCTCAGATTACTCAAGATTGGGAAAATATTATTTGAAAATATTAGTAAGCATGTACAACCGAATGATGATATTGTTACCATTTGCATGGTGCATGAATACCAATGATCTCTTGGCCTAGTGATTAAGAGAGAGGTGGGAAGCAAAGCTTCTCTTAGAGGTCCTGGGTTCAAATCCAGGCATGGGGAAAATTAATACTAACTACTAACATTTGCCGTTCAAAAAAAAAAAAAAACAATTAAACAAAGTACGAAGCATGATTATTGGACAAAGGAATAATAGTTGAAAACTTGAAAACGTAAATATGTGGATAGGTTAAAAGCACAAATGAGACAGGGAAACACGTGAATACACTTTATTTGTGTAGGGTTGGTTTTATTAAGTGCATGGTTGTATGTCTAATGTCTCATAACACGTATTCAAGTTACGGGCCCTTATAGCATTTTATTTTCCCTTCAATTTAAAATTTTAAGCATCGACCAACAAAAAAAAGAAACAAAACATAACAGAACATATATATACCTATTTGAAATTTGATTAGATACATAACCAACTTTAACTACTATATGGAGAATTTAAATAGGAATCTAACTTTAAGGCAAAGATTCTTTTTTAGATTTAGAGCTAACTATATTCGTTTTCTTTTTATTTAAAAAGGCAAAATTTAATTTTAATATCAACTTTTACATATTAGCCTTTAATAATTCCAACTAATTCCAACTAATGCAATTGTTATCGGCAGTCTCGCTTTTATATTTTTATTTGTGACAGTTCCAAGCTAACGGAACTTAACTCTGTTAGCATATTGCTAACGTAGTATGCTTACATGACAAAATTTTCTTACGTTGCATGCTTACATGGCAAGATTTTACTGATGTGACATTATGTCAAGTCAACAATATGCTAACGGAGGTAGGTTCAGTTAGTTAGGGACTGACACACGTAAATGAAATAAAAACTTAAAACTGGTGGTAACAATCATCTGAGTTGAGATTATTAGAGGTTAATAGGTTAAAGTTAAGAATATTAAATTCCAATTTATCTTTAAAATATAAAGTGGTGATCTTTCATAAAAATTACACACAGGCTGGTTAGTGGTTACGTAATACTAATATATGTGCTTAAATAGGAAGTCACTTGTGTTGTTGCATAGAAATTGTGGAAATGTAAGTTAAGATTTCAATAATTGTCAATTTACCTCTTTGTGTAAGCGTACAATTAGAATAAGTTATTTATTGTTAGCTATTGAATGATTTGACTTAAGATTTTCTACAGTTCAACTAATGAAAACTTGAGAAATTTTCTTGTCTTCACACTTGCGTGGACCTCACAGGGTGTCCCCCTTGTTGGACTCAAGGAGAATGAGTTTGTTGCGGGTCAAACTGCGCTCAAGGTGTAATCAGACAAATTTGATAAACAAGAGAAAGCTTGTTTGGAGAATCAACACGTGTTTATTCCTTTCGCCTTTGATACATATGGCCGGCTTCCTAGCCCCGGAGGCTTTGTAATTCCTTAGAAGAGTTTAACGCGTCGTGCATAGTATTTCATTGGCTCCTCGAACCAAAGCTTTGTTTTTGTTAGGATTGATTTTGCAATTCAAAAGAGGTTGCAGTGCAGCTTGTTGTCCGCTTAGCTGTCACTTTATTGTAAATGTGGAGCTCATAACTATACAAACCAAACAAGGCCGACCCGATATGCCGCCTTGTCCGGTTAAACTTAAATGCACAAACATAATAAAATACATGTTCGTATTTGCTTGGTTCGTTTACTACCCTAAACAAATGCGAACCCTAAAGAAATGTTTACTGAAAGAATCATATAGAGGGAACTTTAGATCAAACACAATTTCACCTCTTAACAACTTGTGAAAAAACGAATAGATTTTGATCATACGGTCGCCTGATGAATTTAATTGGAGGGGATAAAGAAAAAACACAAATGAGATTAAAACCATATATATCTATTAATCAATCGTGTAAGTATACTGTATATATAAGATTTATGATTACAAATATAATCTATAAACAACATATATCTAGAAAACATGACTAATTAACAAGTAACAACTGAAATAATCCATAAAAGACTATGTATAAATCTACACATACCGTCAAATTGATTCAATCTCTCGCAATTCTACACTCTATCTGATACAATCAAGCATGTTCGAAGTTTTCTAAACTTTTCGTCGGTTGTGCAGTGGATTTGGTCCTGTCGGAACTCTCCGCCTCTGGGATTGAAGATCGGTAGAAACCGGAGCCATGGTTGTCGACGGTCGGAAAAACTGTTCCGTTGTATGAAGCTGGCCGGAAAAAGCTGCCGGCGGTGGGGCGTTGAATCGGGAAGTTGAAGTGGTGGTAGTTACGAAGAGGAGGAAGATGAGAGAGAGAAAAATGTGAAAACGTATCATGGTTTTGGAAAATTTAGGAAGAAAAATGTGGGTTTTGCTAAAAACCAAAGATAGTTTTTATTAAAACGTGAAAACTGAAATCCGTACTTTTATAATACATGCAAATTGTCGACGTAATATAGGGTAGGGGCGGTGGTGAAAGAGAAAAAAAAAAAATTGAATGTATAAATACAAAATTTATCGTTTTTTTTTTTTTAATTCTAAAAGTCTATCGAATGTCAACATAATCATTTTGTTTGATCATCGTTGAATGTCATTTTAGTGTGATAGTTTTTTATTGGGAGTGAAAGTTGACAAAATAGAAATTTTGGTCATAAAAATTACTAGAATATACATTGATTTTTAGCCTTCGGTTTTCTGGTCAGCACTAATTATAATCTGTCACGTATCCCATCTGTAGGCTTAGCCGGTTTTTTTTAGCCGACGGTTTCTGGGCTAAAATCAAGTTTGACTTTCCTGGTTCCACGTGATGACCTATAAGGATATAACACGTGTCTCATTACGTAAGTTATTTTAAAGCGTGGGCTAAATCACAAAAAGCGTCGGCTTATGCTTTTTGTGATTTAGCCCACGTTTTAAAATAACTTACGTAATGGGACACGTGTCAAATCCTTATTGGACATCATGTGGAACCAGAAAAGTCAAACTTGATTTTAGCCCAGAAACCGTCGGCTAAAAAGAGCCGGCTAAGCCTACGGATGGGGTACGTGCGTGACAAATTTTGATTTGTGCTGACAAAAAAACCGTATGCTAAAAATCAATGTATATTTTGGTAATTTTTATGGTTAAAATATCAATTTTGACAATTTTCTTTTTATAAATCAGGAAACACCAACACATGGGGTCGCCGGAACCGATGGACGAACTTCAGAGAGAGAGAAAACATAAAAGGAGGTGGTGGTGGTTTTTTTTTGGAAACCTCGAAATATTCAATTGATCAAAGTTCCAAAAAAATGCACATTTTACTTTTTAATATCTAAAATATTCTAAACGATTACATATTTACATGCACCAACGTCTGTAGCTATACATGTGTTCGCTTACGATTAAAGCAAGTAGAAAGTTGTCACCTACTTCTTATGAGCATCAATGTCCGTATTCATTTCACAATACCTATATATTTTCAAAACATGCCACGTGTGCCGCCAAGCTTAATATTATAGGCGTCCGTCTGTAGATTTACATGTGTCCACATGTAGATCTACATGCAACTGTATATCTCTGGACGAATGCCTGTAGATGAGTAGATCTACATGCGGACTAGAGGCGTTGACGCCATAATCATTTGGACATTCTGGGGATTCGAAAAGCCATATGAAAATTTTGGACAAAACTTTGGTGAACTGAACATTTATGTGATTTTCTCTTTCTTTTCAATGATGAACAGATACAGATCAAAGAAAACTGTTTCCAGTGTATATACAAAGAAAGTCAGAGATGGCTTAATATTTAATTTATATATTATTGAAACTTTTATTACATTGATGAGGGTACATTTTTGTTTCTTAGCATAAATTTAATATAAAAAAAAACTTCCAATCATAACTGAAAAACATAATCAAAATCATTTTAACAAAATAAACAAAGAAACAAAATATAAGTAATCTCTAAACGAATTATTACAATGAAATCACATCAATTAAAATCAATTCTTTACTATAAATTAAATTTGTATTCAACGATGTGATGGGAAATTTAATCAAAAAATGGATGGCAACAAAGACGGTTCAGTGTAGTGATGGAGGTGACGATTTCGGTATTGAAAATTTGTGGTTCCCTTATTTGAAAGGTGTTGTGAAAGCTTATTTTTGCTTTGAATTCTTCTAATGAAAAATGGTAGTGGGTCCTCGATGAGGGCAATATGGTCATAACACATGATATTATTAGTTGAACACCGACGCACTCGATTAGCTGGTTGAAACTTGATAAATTGGTGGTGGTTGTAACTTATAGCCTATGAAGCAACACGCAATGGTTCTCCACTTCTCCTCACATCGATCACAATGTTTGAATGGGATTTGTTTGACTTTCATTAATGAAAGTCATAGTTCTTGATTAGCAAATTGACATTTTACACGCTTTCTCTTATAGTATTCAACACAGGACACGTGTGATTATATATAATAGGAGGTGATTTGCATATAACATTAGTTTTTATATAGATAAGTGTGTCTTTTCCAACTCTTAACACTCTCGGCTCTTTCACATCAGAAATTGTATCTGGTTTAGGCCCCATTTGGTAACTGGTTAACATTAGGAGCGTTTGATTCAAGAAAATTTCACATCTTAATGGTTCTATTAAGCTCTTGTGATTCCATCCTAACATTAATTTCGTAAAAATTAACATGGACAAATGGACAATGTGGATAGCTTTTCTTTTGTTATACATTCATCGAATATATATTACTATTTTAGCATGCCTTAAGATATATAAATATCTAATTTCATTAATTAAAAAGTCTGTATAAAAATGTCTTGTATTTGTGTGTAACAAAGTAAATCATTATATATATGAATAAACTAACTAAACCTAAAAAAAATTATTAAAATTTTATAATACGTGTGACTAGTGCAATAGATGACCGGTCACCGGTCAGATCGTCAGATAGTGTATTTATCTACGGAAAGTACTTGCTTCAGTTAATGAAATAAGTGTTTTGTTTAGTGACAGACGTAGATGTTTTTCATTGAGTTCGTGAAGTTTCCGTGTTTGCATATTCTTCAACTTAATTTACAGATTTTTTGTTGAGGTCCAACTCAAGTAAAATTTGTGACATGAGGTTTGGTACTACAAAAATTAAAATAAAGAGATTAAACTTATCGGAAATCCAACTTGGCTTTTTTAGGATTTTCAAATTCGCATTACAACACGAGTCAACTTTGCCAATATCTTCCCTTTATATATCTATCATAATGAGAAAGCTTTAATGTGTTTATATATAGCATTTTAGTTCACAAGCTTTTACAAAAAATAAATCCATCCAAAAAAGATAGTTTTACTTGCAATGAATTTTTGCAATACATATATTAGGCTCTTCAAACTTATTAAATATTAATTGAGATTTCTTAGGAAAAAAGCAACTTAGTATTCACTAATTGATAGTTTCTTATAAATATTATGCTCTTCAAACATATTAAATATTAATTGAGATTTCTAAGGAAAAAAAGCAACTTAGTATGCACCAACGGATATTTTGTGGCCTCTGTGAAGCAACAAGGACTTCAACAAACCTACAATGGAGACATATTGTAGTCAAACAAGCGAAATTTCAACTTCAAAAAGTTCATGAAATAAAGTTTTGACTGATAAATTTAGCATTATACTACTAATCAATGCAGTATAAAATGGTTATTGTAATATTTAAACAAATGAATAACAACTACAAATCTAGTAAGTGATATTTAAGTTTAATCCAAGTCATTTATGTATGAATTCTTTTTCTTTTTCCCTAACCTTCAAAATTTTTATTAATACAGAAAGTATAGTTCAAAATCACATCAATGTCTATTTATAAATATCTATAAAACTAGAATAGAAACAAAGTATCATGTAATTACACCTTCGATGAACGATGGATATTAACAAATGATATCATTTTAGCAAAAACCACACAATCCGGAATCGATTATAGGCAAAAGCTCGGAGAATTCTAGAACAAAAGCTTGGTTAAAAAGATGGTTGTAACTTGTGTATGGGTTATAAGTTGCATCATATTCTTTGTTTAAAATTTATGAGCATTAATACACAATTTAAAATGGTCAATCATACACTAATTGTTTACAATGCATTAACCATACTATAAGCTGGAGGTTTCTGAAAACCACCATCAACCATAACATTTCTCAAAGATGTTGCATGCTCCCAATTTTCTACTTCAGCATAAATACTTGACATAAGTACATATTGCCCGCATTGTTGCGGTTGCAACTTACGTAACCGGTTAGCCACTTCGGTCCCTAATTCAATAGACCCATGAAGTTTACATGCACCCAAAAGAGCCCCTAAAACAGACCCATCAGGCTCAAATGGCATCCTTTTCATGAACTCATTTGCTTCTGTTAAAAACCCTGATCGACCCAACATATCAATCACGCACCCATAATGCTCCATTTTTGGAACAATGTTGAATTGATCCAACATGGAGTTGAAAATTTGTAATCCCGGTTTCACAAGGTTTGCACGCGCACAAGCGGTTAGAACCACGACAAAAGTAACCGCGTTTGGATGCCAACCGTTAACTGTCATTTGATTAAACATTTCTAAAGCTTGTTTCTCTTTTCCATTTGAAGCAAGTGTACCGATTATTGCATTCCATGTACATACTTCCTTGTTCAACAAGCTTTCAAACACTTGTTTTGCGTATTTTAAACCGTCTTTCTTCCCGTACAAGTATATGAGAGCTGTCCCCACAAAAGCGGTTATTTGATCCTCGTTCTTGATGATGTAAGCATGTATTTGTTTTCCAAATGACAACCCGATGATCCCGGTAGAATTAGCACACGCAGAAAGAACGCTTACAAATGTAGCTTCATTAGGTCTCACAAAAGAATCTCCCGAAAACTTTTGCATGATCATTTGTTGAAATGTTTGAATGGCAGTATTGTAACACGCGTTCTTGACAAAACCGTTAACAAAACTGGTCCACGAGTAAACGTCCTTTAATGGCATTGATTCAAAGAACAAAACAGCAGATCCCAAATCCCCATTTTTGCAAAACCCATCAAGCATAGCGTTACATGACACAATACATGGTTCAGGCATTTCATCAAACACCTTACGTGCACAAAAAAGATCCCCACTTTCTGCATACAAATGAATAAACGATGTTTGTACAAACGGATCGGCTAACACTCCACGCTTGAGGGCTTGATTGTAAAGCGGTTTATGAATCAAAACAGGGGTTATGTTAGAAGCAGCAGCAGCTTTGGCAATTGAAGTAAAAGTATGTGAATTTGGTGGGATATTGTGAGAAAGCATGTAGGTGAAAAGGAGTATGGTGGTGTGAGGTAGATGAAGATTGAGGTAAGCTCTGATGAGGGTGTTGTAGAATAATGTTGTCGTCCATTCGAAAGAAGATGGATTGGGCGTAGAGAGGTTACCGTTTGTGATGAGGACCGAATGAATCTGCTTGATTTGAACGGAGCTTTTGATGAAACGTTGAAGAAGTTGCAGGAGAGATTCCGACGAGAGAAGAATCCACATCCGGATCAGTAGACCGACGGTTATTGGTTATGAGACACATCAAGTGATCAAATATTCAAATTATGTTTCGGTAGCATATATCTTTTTTTTCTTCAAAAAAAAAAAAATAAAAATAAAAATAATAAGAATTCGAAAAAAACCA
>WOUH02000002.1:7098455-7111604 GCA_009936405.2 Stevia rebaudiana | reverse complement strand
ATTGATCTTTTAGTTCATTAAGAGCATGTCTAATTGTCATTATTAGTTGCACATGGTGGGATTAAATTGAGGTTTTTGATACTCTGCTACTATGTACATGTACAGCGACACAAAAGTGGTAAAATCTACATTAAGTTTTTAATAAGTTAAGAACCAAACTTAACGGCGTTAGTGTATATTTGACGGGGGTCTGGTGTTGGAAAATAGGCCAAAAGTAGGGACTGGTGGGGGACAGTATTGAAGGTGGGACTGACAGCGGTCAAACCATCAAAATATGGATTATTTAAATCCAATTTTCCTTAAAAAAATACATTTTTGGCCCAAAAATAGTTTTATACCATATTTGCTATTTTACTAAAGTTAAGGGACTATTTGTGTGATTCATGATACCATAAGTACTGATATGTAACTATATATGTATATTCACAATATTTCAGTAGTTAGCCCATTAGTTTCAAAAGTTGTCATTTTTGACCCAAAACAAGTTGTATGTTACCTTTTTGTATTTGAAACAAAGTTTAAGGGCTATTTATGTACCTTATCTACACTACCAGTACCTTATTGTATTTATTTGACCCATTTGATCATATACTCCAGTTCAGTCCGCAAGTTTCGTAAAATGGCAGTTTTGGTCCAAAAACTTTGTAACAATTGTTTTCAGATTTCACATATTTAGCCCCTGGACTTTTGTAGGGTTTTTGACATAGCAAAACTTTTTATAAAAATATAAAAAGCTCCAGTATACTAGTTTAGCATATTTTGAACAACTTTCATGTTTTACACTTTTCATGATTCGAACTCTAAATGGGTTAAAAATAGTGATTAAGTTTGACGATACCAAACCGACACATAAACTTGTTTTGGTCATTGTGACCCATACGGTGGAGTTAGAGGTTGTGCGAGTAGGATTTGGAAAGATGAGATCATGAACTTAATCATGGTCTCTGATTTTGTACGATTTGGACTTGTCTTGACCAAGTTATGGCCAAAACAAATATTGGAAAGAATGTTGTTAAAGATGTACTTATGTTTTGTAGTGATTTTAAATATGTTTTACATGGTTCTTGGTCATGAAACTTTGTTTTACTGCATTTAACATGAGTTTAACTGATATTAAGAGATTAGGAGTTTAGGAAATATGGTCCTCACGTGAAACGAGTAGGGAGAAGGCGCGAATCTTCGAAAACGCTGGAACCCGCAACACCGGTATGTGTTTGTTCCGAGCTTCCCGCGTTTGCTGCAGTTAGGAACCGAATCGTGACCATTCGAGGGGATGTAGTGGACGTGTTATGGTGCTGTATCAGTGGGGTGGGGTGGATTGTGATGGCAGTGGTGTTGGGTGGTTAGTAGAAGCCAAGAGGTGGTGAACTCAACGACACAAGATCAAGGGAAGCTGATGAAGTTTGTTTTAATTTTGTAAGGAGGTTGAGAACTTCTCACCCATAAACGTGGCTGCCATATGGATTTAAGTTAAAGGGAATAAAGAGGCTTTATGGGGGTAAACACAAGGAATGTACAATATAGACTATTGAGTGTTAAGTTGGTTAATCAAAGTGACAGGGAATGGTGTGCTTGTCCCGTAAACTAGAAGCAAGAATAAAGTAGACTTCTACTTAATTTGGTGGATAATAACCTAATTCTTCTTTTACATATATTATCAAATATGGTTTATAAAAATATGGAAAGGAGTACACCGTCGAAAGAAGGAAGGATATGTTTGGATCTCCTAAATGGGAATATGGTTAGATTATGTGCATTACTTCATATGTAATTTATTTGTAGTATATAGAAATACATATGGGTTTAATACTTATGCACATATATGTATATGTGTGCATGAGGTCATATGTGTTTTATAAATTGTGATTGATATTGGTTTGTAGCGAGTATAATTTCATATTATGGGATACGAGTTTTTTTGTTTTTTTTTATAAAATTATTATACGGGTTAAAACGTATATTAATTCGGATAATATTTATGTGAAATTTGCGGATATTACAAATGGAGCTATAGAAAAATCGCAGGATCATTGGCATATTGGCGCGAGTAACTGTGTGTCTTGATCTGACACCTAAGTGGTAAGGCCCACACTCAAACTGCTATAGTGAATGCTCTAACATCCTTAACTCTTTCACTTCCACATCATCACATCAGTTCTCATTTCATCCCTATATTATGAGAATCATCATCTCTCTCATCCCTAAAACTTTTTAAAATAGGAAATGAATTTATAAAGTATAACAAATTTCATTCAAACTATATGTCGAGTGCATCTATTTGAACTCTTGAAATATGTTCCACCAGAGTCTTGCTTATATGTTATGAACATTTCCTGGCAATGCAATTCTATATAATCTCTTTAGTTCCATCAAGACCATCTTGAAAAGGGGAAGCTCAATTTCATGAAATTAACATAGCTCTTGACATTCATATCGTAAGATCATATACGGACATTCATATCTTAAGATCATAATGTGTAGTATAATGGAAGCATACACTATTCTTCTAGGATTCATTGCTTGTGCGGAGTCCTAAACTATAACCCAACGACCTTTGGGGACACCAAAAGCTCACACCATGTCCGTCCTTCGACACTGCTTCTTGTGCTAATTTTAAACTTTCGTTTATCAGTGTCCGAAAAGCTAAAATATATCACAAACTCTTGTAAGGGTATCTCATAATATTGAAGTTAAATCTACGTTTATGATATGCTTTAGATGAAAATTTAGCTCTTTTAACATGAAACTTATTAATCGGTTATGTAGAATTTAACAAGTTATTATAACTTAATGATTTCTATGGTTAGAATCATCATCTGTAAGACAAAGTATTAGTCAAATGACAATCTTAATCTGGTTCCTAATTACAAATAATAATCATTTTAATATCCCACATCCAAACATCCCATATGCTACCTTTATAACAAAAGTTCCTACAACAACATAGAAACAATATATTACATCAAATGGCCAGAAGAAAGACATTATTTCATCTTTGGTCTAATCTGCACCTTAATCATAATCCCCAACTCGCGTTTTCAAGTTGATCATGTATGCGCGAATTTGGTCACTCAAAATGAGCCAAATTACATTCCTGTTTGTGTGGTTTTAACTTTTAACCGCCATTTTTTCAACGACCAAATCTTTGTTCGTTTTCAAAAGGTAGCTCGATTGGAGTCGCATTGGCGTAAAACTCTTCAAGATTGTAAATTTCTCTTTGTTCTGGTAGAAATATGTGCACCACTACATCACCTGAAAATAATAAAACATCACCGGTTAATTATAGAATCGAGAACAAACACAATTAGTAGTTTTAATCAATAACTGCAAGAAAACCTACCAAAGTCTAACAAGGTCCATGAATTGGCTTTTGTATCTCCAGTAGCAAATTTCCCATACTGTTTTTCAGCTAGATCGTTTATTCGGTTCCTGAAAATATAATATTAATATAAATATTTTTTCAGAAATTTGTTGATTGCGATTTTAAACAGGGAAAATGTCATACAAATGCAATCAAGTTTGCCAACATTTTCAATTAAGTCACTCAAAGTTTTTTTGTCTCCTTAAAGTCACTCAGCTTTCACTAGGTGTTCCAATCTTATGTAATTTTTTAAAGTTTGTTTAACTTTTTTAAAATTGATTGGGGAAAATGAAACATATATGAATCTTGATTTAAAATAAGTGAACACTTCTTTTCAATTAACTTGAATTTTGAATCAATTGTGAAAAAAACAAGTTCATGAAATAACAATAAAGGTTCATAATTGTAAAATTTAAGTCAAAATTAAAATAAATATTTACTAATTAGTAACAAATATTCATGTATGTTTCATTTGCCTCAATCAATTTCAAAAAAGATAAATATTTTTTTAAAAAATTGCATAGAATTGGTACACTTAATGAAAGTTGAGTGACTTTATAGGGACAAAAAAACTTTGAGTTACTTAATTAGAACATTTGGAAAACTTGGTTACTTAAATATTATATTATTACATAGTAAAAACTAACAATAATTACCTAATGGCATCAATTTGTGGTCTTGAAAATGCAGTGGTAATAAGGAAGAATTTGGTCCAATAAACCAATGGCTTCACAAACAGAAGTTTTATTTCAGCAGCTTTTACATCACTTGCTATCTTTGCTAATGCGACAGCAACTATAAAAGAGCAAAAATAATTTAGAATAAAATAATTAAATTACCAAATTCTATAAAAAAATAATACTGGAAATCTCTACATACACGCCAAACATTCAGCATCATCATCCACCTCTGAAGTAGGAGATTTTTGGTCACTGCTTTTGTAAACAACCTTTCCATATTTTTTAAATAAATCATCATACATATCATCAGTATCATGACTTGTATTCTGCAGGTACAACAAAAATAAAACAAATAATTGCTTGCATCTTTTTATAAACTTATTAAACTAAATCAAATCAAATCTGTGTAAATTTGAAGCTTTTACAAGCAAGAGTAGAATAGAAATAGTAAGAACACGTTAAGTAATATTATTATCTAGTAAAATCATAATTTATGAAAAAATAAATAAATAAAAAGTTCATACTGCTCCTAAAGCCATGGGGGCAACAACAGAAGAACCCTTTAATGATCTTTGCATGGTTTTTCCCATCTTATAACTTTCAGGCGTATGTGAAGATTTCCATCGATTGGTTTGCGCGCTTAAATGGCATAAATCATGTGGTGATATTAAGTTGCAGGCATTGAATCTGATGAAAGATGAACAACAATTTTAGAATTTTCATGGGATTTGAGTTTACTTCTTATACTTTAAGCTTTGACAGAGGGATCAATTATTGGATATAATGTTTAAACTTTATTGTACTAAAAATTATGTTTTTTATTGGATAATGTTGTTATACTCTCTAGGCATGGTTTATTATGTCACATAGATTTTCAGTTTTAATCAGATGTGATCTGAGTTTTGTTACAAATCATTAAAGTATTAAACAAAACTATTATAGTTGTGATACCAAAATATTATCTCTTTACCCTACAGAAATCCCTAAAAGTTGCACAAAATAAAGCAATAATCATTGTTAAGATATCCAGCAATAATGAATTCAAATCCAACAAAGTTTTAACCCAACATTATCTCTTTACCCTCCAGAAATCCCTAAAAAAATTTATAACTTCCAAATCAAAACACAGGATTTCAATTTTTAGTGTTATCAAACGATTGGTTAACAGTCGAAACATGTCGTTAATCTAGCGATATCAAAGTTCAAATGTAAGACGATAAAAGAATCATACAGCTGATGGATTACGCCGTTTGATATACAAAAATTGATGACGGTTAATTCATGCGTGTCTAAGTCGAGAATCAAACACGAATGTACATATCAATACATACAGGTGATATTTGAACATGAAATTTGAAAGTAGAGAAATAATTAAAGGAAGAATTAGGGTTCTTACCTGATTTGAAACGAAGCAGAGACGGAAGTAGCCATTTTCTTTGAGACTTCCTAGCGTGGAAGATAACTCAAATTATCAGACCGTTTTATCCTTTTCCCTTATCATCTGAAAATACCGATTATACCCTTCCACTTCGGTACAATTAGTAAAATCTTCACGGTTCGGTTTTAAAACCACCAGATTTCGTCAATGTTTTCAAGGTGGAGAAACCGATAGACGCTAGTTAGGCGGTGAGGTACTATCTAATAATTAATTTGAAGTAATCGAGATTAAACGAAACTAAATGGATTAAAGCTTTATATGTAATTTTTCAAAATTACATATATATATTAAAGAGACGATCCAATACTAGTTCACTTGTTTGGACCATAATTTTCGGGAGTTCTTTTTTTTTTTTGCAAAGTAGTGTAGGTGGAAATTCTATTCACCAAATATGATATTTACCAAAATGAGTACTTTTTAAAAAACTTTTTTTTCAGACCTAATCGTGTTGGATGAAGATGCTTTTATATAAAAAATGTTATTTACAAAATTAATAAAAAAACACATTGTTGGATCGTCATATTTTATAATTTTTTCCAACACTTTGTATAAAAGTCTTTCGCTTAGAAATGGTTAATTTTTTTAATCTTTGTAAGTATTTTTAAATTCTTTTAAATAATTTTGAAGGTCTTTGAATTCCATATTCTGAAAAAAAGTTCATTTCTTAACAAAAAGACTTTTTTAAACGTCAAAAGTTTCGTATTATGAAAAACAGTTATTTTCTTTAAAAATATTTCTTAAAGATTACGAGCATATTTTTAACATAAAGTTAAATTGTCAAACAAGAAAGAAATGCAAAATAATTAAAAGAAAGGTTATAGTATAATAAGAAAATTAATTAGGTTTAGAATAGTTATAAATTAAAGGGCTAACTTTATAGAAATGTAACAAACTTTTATATTTGTTTTAATTAAGTCACTTAAAAATTTTTTTTTTTTGTCTCAATTTACTCATCCAACTTTAAAAAATGTGCTAATCCTATATGTTTACCTAGAATGTCAGGTCACCATGCCTATTTATTTATTTTTCTTCGTTTTTAGATGATTAATCCTTCTACAGCCACATCCATTTTCCGGTGGCCATTCCTTTTCAAAGATTCCAGATGATCTCGTATCCCGGTTTCAACCCTCTAATCTGGATCAAAGATGGGTGCAAAATTTGGGTCGTTCCTTATCAGTTTCAACTCTCCAAATCTCCAATCACTACTATATAATCCCACCTTATGTAGTAGATTGATTTAAATAGGATTTGGGTTTACCGAGTGACGTTTTTCTAGTTTCTGTCGAAGTTCATCATAGGCAATCGATTTGTGCGTTTTCAATTCCTTGTTTTTTAGGTTTTCATCACTACTTGATTTAGGCAATCGATTTATAGGCAATCGATTTATGGGTTTCCAACACTCCAACTTCAGCTTCGAATTGAATGAAAATCGCCGCAGCGCCGGTGGTGGTGATTCGACGGAGATGACGTAAGAGTGGTTTTTTTTTTTTTTTTTCAACTTGAAGATGGTTGAATTGGAAAAACTTAAAACTAATTTTGGATTTCCATTTCAATTCTTGAATAAATTAAATAATCAGAAAAAACAACATATAATAAATATATAAATTAATAAACTGTAATTCGTATTTATACATTATCATTTTAGAGAAAGAATGTCAGATTAGCACGAAGACCTGCTTTTATAGGTAAATATATATGATTAGCACATTATTACAAGTTGAGTGATTATATTAGAACAAAAAAAAGTATGATTGACTTAATTGAAACAGTTGGAAGAATTCCCTAAATTAAATGAAAATAATAAAATAAAACAAGAAAAAATGTAAAATAATTAAAAGAAAAATACTAATTCTGAAAGTTTCATATTTAGTCCTTTAGGAGTAAGGGTAGGTTTGTCATTTTTTAAAAATTAAATAAAGTTTTTAACGAATGTTTGTATAAAGGATGAAAACTGAAACTAATATATTTGAAAAGGATGATTTTAACGTTTTTAGAACATAAAGGATGAAACATGCAAGTTCATATAAACCTAAATGATGATTTATGTAATTTTGTCAAAAGTTTTAGGCAAACAATAAACCCTTATGAAAATAACATATTGTAAAAAGTAAAGAAGTTTTTCAAAAGTCACAAATTCTGACTTTTAAAAATGACTTATGACTTATTGTCATCAAATTACTAGTCTACCATACTATTTACCTGATCTACTACCCAATATCACTCACCACCATCGCCGCCACCCGCCACCACCTGCCACCGCCACCCACCGCCACTCGCCACCACCCACCACCACTCGCCACGACCTCTCACCACTGCCACTACCCACAACCACCTTCCTCTATCATCCACCATCACCCATCACCATCACTACCACCACACACCACCATCACTGCCACCACCCACCACCATCACCATCACTATCACCACCCACCACCACCCCACACGCCACCCTCACCCCCTCACACCCGCTAACCACCCGCCACCACCGACCACCGCCATTACCCAAAGTCTCTCGCCAATGTCACTCACCACCATGTGCCGCTGCCTGACACTACCCACGTAATCCACGATCTTAAAATGGTTTTAAACATAAGAATATCCGTATTGGTCATTTTACTTGAATAAGCTAAGTCAAACATTTTTAAAAAACTGCTTATTGACTTTTCCTATTATAAAAGCTAATCCAAACACTTTATTAAAAACTCTTTTTTAACTCATAATTGATTAATAAAGAACAAACATAATTTATGAATATGATTCAATATTATTCGAATGATTTCAACTGATTACAAGTCTCTCCCTCTCAACTGATGATCTCTCACAAATTCTAAACAATCAGTCTATACTCTATCTTTTAGTTAGTGTGTCAATGAATTATATATATAGGTGTGTTATAGGAATCCTCACTTAGGTATTTGAACCCAACGATACGGGACGTAATGGGCATTACATGTAGGGGTGTTCATCGGGTCAACCCGTCGGGTTTCAGGTTAATCGGACCGGGTTAGTCGGGTTTTTCGAAATAAATGTTTTGACCCGCAACCCGACTCGTATAAGGTTCGGGTTAGTCGGGTTCGGGTTAGTCGGGTCGGGCGAGTCGGGTTAATCGGGTCGGAGTAGAAAAAGGCTCAAAAAATACTGAGTCGTACCAATTTGGACACACTTAACCACTTTAATCAAGTTTTGATACAAATATTCAAAAGTTAGGTGGCATCATAAAAAATGGACTTTCAGTTCGTTAAATATGTAGTCAAACTCAGAATGTATACAAAGATTAAAATGTCACGTGACTTAAAAAATGATGGAATTAAATTTCGAAAACATTCGACATAAAAAAAAAGTCAAATGACATTACTCCATGTAAAAGCATACTAAAATTTCAATCTATGCAACTTTGAAGTTTAGAGTTAAAGAATATAAGAACTATTATATTATTTTAATTTTTGAAAAAAAGCTTAATCGGGTTATTCGGGTTGACCCGCAACCCAAATAAATTTAAATATATAACCCGAAACCCGACCCTATTAGTAATTCGGGTTAGTCGGGTTGACCCGAATAACCCTATTAACATATGTTGATCCGATTAACTCTACCCTAATAAGCTTAATCGGGTTCGGGTCGGGTCGGGTCGGGTTAATCGAGTTCGGGTATTTTGGACACCCCTATGTGTGGTGGATGGAAGTCTTTGATGTGTTGTAAAACACATTAGAATTCTCGTCGTAAATAAAGTCATTTTTATTATGAATTGTATATTTTTGTATAGTTTTAGGTTCATTTCGTCCATATACTTAATCTTTTCGTATTTCTCAGGTGTTCGTGTTAAAGACGATGTTTTGGATATTAAACGCGCGTAGAAAGAGCACCCGAGGAGAGACGAGACGAAGATACGAGAATTAAAAGATAAAAAAATAAAAATCCACTCAAAGGCGATACGCCTGAGAAGAAAAGACCCCCCTATGCGATACGCCCCTCCCCAGAAACTCCCTGCGGACCACTCTGACTATTTTGTCTGGGGCGGTACGCGCAAGACTAAGCACCGTCGTGGCGCGGTACGCGGGGGAGTCTTTGACGGAAAACCTCAATTCAAAACGTTTAAATTGAGGACGATCCCACCTGTTTGAGTGTTTGACTTCTTCACACTTTTTGGTCAATCTTGGATGCTCTTGCTACTGGGATTATCAAGTTCGAAGCTTGGAGGCCATTTGGAAGCTATTTCGGTTTCTCTTAGATTGTTTGACTTTTTTTATGCATTGACTTTGAATTCTTCTTGTTCTTTTTTCTATTTGAACGACCATGTTGAGTAATAATATGATTATTGTGACTGTTTTCATGATAATGGTAGGTTAAATTTGTTATAGTTGCCAAGGTAATGCTTGATTGTATGTTTAGTTGTGTTTAATGGTTGATTTGAACAATGATTCTATAAAATTGGATTGTAACAGTTAAAATACAGCTTATAATTGATCACACAGCAATAATAGGTAATGGTAATTGGTTCCTAATTCACCCATAGGTCTAGTTTGTCGTAGTTAGATTGATTGGTTGTCTACTAGTTCAATTTAAGTCGCCTTTACAATCTTAAGATCCAGAGGGTATAGGTTTATGTTGTCTAATCTGTTTTTTTTTTTTTTGTTAATTGGGTAGACCGAGAGGATAATCTAGTTAACAAAGTGTGACACCCGTGAACTTTCCACGTCCGCTTTTGACTTATTTTGTACGTACATTTATAGGTGTTAAATTAATTACGCGAACTATAGTCTTGATTGCTTATATATCTAAATATGTAAGTAGGACTTGTCTAATAAACGGTAATATGACGTGAAAGCTTCAATTAGTGACTAAATTTGGTGCCATGACACAAGACATGATAATCTTGATGCACCTACTATTCCGGATTCGCTAATTAGGACTTAACGGATAATAAATCCATGACACCGAACGTCGGATGTCCGTTTATAATATAAGACGCAATCAAAGACTACCAATTCCGTAAACTAAGAATTTAAAGACATGTACTTGAATATATATTTACATATATATACGAAATCAACAATAAATACATGGATAACCGAAGTCCCTAGTAACATGTGACAAGTCATGAGAATATAACCCATTAAAAAGTCATGATTATCAAATGCACCATAACATGACATTTCATGTATACATAATGTATGCATACATACAAACTAGACAATCAAATAACAATCCACACAAGTAACTAGTAGTTACTTGTGAATCTTCCAATTGTACAATAGAATCCAATTAAAAATTAAAACACCATCCCTAAAATCTTTGACTTATCTATTTAACCTACTACACAAGATTCACCACACCACACTCCATACCATATCACTCAACCTACCCCTCTCCCTTTGTCTCTTGAAATCTCGGCCAAACACCCCCACCACATTCTCATTTTGTGTTTTGTTCTTCAATCATTCTAAACCACCCTCTTAAAACCTCCTTTGAACATAGAAAACCACCATGGAGCCTTTTTCTTGAGTTCTTTTTGAAGGTTGAGTACTATTTGGAGTTTTAGAGCTTACAATCTTGGAGTTTATTTGAAGAATGCAAGTGTAGAAGATTGGTGATTATTCTTCCATATTCATCCCTCCTCATTATCTTCTTTTATTCTTTTATCTAGCTTGGAGTGGGTATACTCTCTAACCTTCCTTTTATTTATACATCTTAACTTTACTTGTTGAAAATCTCAAGAACAAAAGTTCATGATTATAAAATGTAAAAAGTTTAAAAACAAACTTTAAGATATAAAGTTTTGTTGACAACAAGGGAAACACTAAAGATAATGGTTAAAAAATCAACAAAGTATGAAAAAAATCATGAAAAATGGCTATACATTAGTTAACAAGTTGAAAAACACAAAAACTAGTTAACTTTTACATATTTAAAAGTGGTGAACTTGTCAAAATGGAAAACATGGCAAGGCTTGAAGTTTGACCACAAAATTCTAGTATGATATGAGAAGTACATAAACTAGAAATATTGCAAAATTTGGGCCCATTTGGACTTATAGATATTTTTGTATAAATTATTTTGTACATAAAAATGGTAAAATGAGCACATTTGATTAACCTACATAGACAACGATTTAGAACAGAAAATTTTTATATGTTATAACTTGTATAAAAACTAGAAGAACATGAGAGTTTTATAACATTTGGACTTGTGGAATTATTACTAGAATTTATTTAGTGAAAATAGACAAAAACCGGTTATGTAACCGACGGGTATTTAAACTTCTTCAAAAACTCCCAAAATATTACAAAAGTCTTAGAATACCTATAGGAACATCCTGTGAACATTTCATAATTTTTGGACAAGTGGAACTATGTTTTCTAAAAATGCGCCATTTCATAGATGGAAAATAGAAAATTTGAGAAAATGATTTTATCAAGGTCCAGGAAAATTACAGTAGTCTTAGAATCTTAAACATAAGCTTTTCTTATAATTTCAGATTTTTCTAAAGTGTTTAAGTATTTTCCATATTTTCCTATATTAAAATAATAGTATAAAATAGCTATTTAATGGGAAAAGTACTTATGCTTTGAGATAATTTACCAATATTTAAAAGTAATTCTTAGACAGTGAAAAAGACTTAGGATACAAATTTTAGACCTTTATAAGATGTTTAACTGTTTTTCTTAATTAAAACAAGGACATAAATGAACAGGAAAAGTAGTTGTACTTTGAGAAAACTCACCAAATTTTTACAGTGAATTCTATTTGATGCAAAACACTTATAAAATAAATTTTGTGTAATTTGGAGTTAAGGAACTATGTTCTGTATTTTTAATTAATATATAAAAATATAAAAATACAAAAGTTTCAAAATATTCCAAAACGAACTTAACACTTTAAACGTGATCAAATAATAGTCCTAAACAATAGAAAATGATATTCTAAAAATCATTTTGATGAGACATGACACTCGGAGAAAATCGGAATCAAACCACGTGCCGGTACTGATCCGATAAGCAGTAAAACGCGCAACCGATGGCCGAACTGTGACTTTCACGTAATTGTGAACTATATTATACACATAAACATATGAATAATCACAGAACTTAATGAACTTAATGATGAGAACTTAATTGGTCAAGAACACAAACTTAAGCGAATCCAACCGTTGTAGGATTCGGAGCACTGTGATCGTACCGACTCGAGACTTTCTTGTACTTGCTGTGGACACCGTTTACCTCCTTCACAGTGAGTTTGTAATTCCCCTTTTACTGCTTTCATGTTTCTAACTTGGGGTACTTCTGAACAAATTGAACTACTGTTTGCCTGTCATTATATGGTTGTATGCATATAGAATGTAATCTTACATAAGATGGCCAGCTCTAGCAAATTAAGTACCCTCTCATAGCGAACACAATCAGTTAACTCACAGAACGATCCGAATGGTGGATATTGATAGTACTATTGGGCTGACAACCCCTTCCGCTAGTGGCAGTCGCACTGCTGTAACACCCCGAATTTTATGTGTGGTAAAACGAGAATTAGAGGAAATCTTCTGTCTAATAGTATGCATATGATCAAGTTTCGGTGTTAGGACAGTTGTAATAACTGACAGTACCCTAGTGTAACCCGATGATAATATAAAATAAACGCTTTAGTTATAATTATATAAGTATTTAGAAGCGTTTGAG
>WOUH02000002.1:7075982-7096034 GCA_009936405.2 Stevia rebaudiana | reverse complement strand
GCAGATGATGGCAAAACCATAATCAATTTGAAGACAAGAGAAAGGGATGGAGGAATGATGCGACGGTAGAGGTGAAGGTTTTGGATCCCATGTTTTTTTTTTTCTCGGGTAATAAAAACGGGTTTGGGTTGACGTAAAACCATTTTGGGTTATAGGATTATTAAGAGATGTGAGGATTGATATGAGAGTGATATGTGGACAATCTTATGTGGAGCTTATGTGGATCCTATGTGGACACACTAAAAGATTGACATGTGGACAAAAAGATAATCCTTTATTAGGAGTTAAAGATTTTATTTTATTTGTAATATATATTAGAAAATGATCAAAAATATTAAAATAGTTTCTTCTGCAACTATTTATTTTTATTTAATGTTTTACATTTTATTTTATTTATATAATATATTTTTTATTTAAATATAAGATATTTAGTGAATAACAAAATGGTCATGTATGAACAAATATAGTGCATGTGGGAATGATGTGACGGGCGGAAAGCTGATGCGACATACTAACCAAGATGCATTTACTAAGTGCATCAGTCCTTAGCGTTACAGAGAGTTTAAGATATCAGGGGATTCGCGACTTTTGTAGCCCTGGGTTAAAATGCGTTTGACTTTTTTTTATTTGTATAATTATCAAATAAGTTTAAGCAATTTATATTTAAAAAATTTTAAAATCTCAAAGTATAACATTTATTTTTTCGAATGTTCACAACGTACTAATTTCATATATATATGTGCAATAATTTAATGATAAAGTTTTAAGTGTTTATTATATAACCATTTGTAATACACAATTTTAAATTAGTTTGCTTAATAAATGAGTTCTGATTCATATATAAAGCGTGATTAGGTTCACAGGTGTAAGATGCTAACATGTCAATGTTATTTATAATTATGATAAAATTAACTATATGAATTATTTATGAAATTATCATTATAAATATTCTCCAAAAATTATCATGTGTTTTTATTTATTTAAAATATTAAACAATCGGAAATTACATGTATTCTTTGGACGATTATGTTTAGTGCTTATAATCTAAAGTAGCTCTAATAAAAAGTTAATAATTTATAGTTAACCATAGGACCAAAAAGGAACTTAGCTCTAATTTATATGTGATGGTTATCTTAAATCATATAGTCATAGTTTGGGTGATTGCTTATTTGCTTGACTCAAGATCCGAATATTTTGATGAACTTCTGTAATATTTTTTGTATTTTATTTTTATTATTATACGTAATAAAAATACTTGACTTGTATAATTACGTGTCGTAAATATTATACAACATTTTCAAAGTTTTTTAATTTGTTGAACTGATAGACGACCAAACTATGTTGCTAGTAATATTAGCATTTTCAAAGAATAGAAAGTTTTCCTTCCAATTCCTTCCAAATCAGAAGGAAAAGAAACTTAAACAATTTTGCCTAGTTTTCCTTTCATTTCCTTTTTTTCCATCCTTAAATGAAACCCAGGAACACGACATATTTTATTTTCCTTTCTTTTCCTTCGCTAAATGAAACTTGGGAACACAAACAATTTTTCATTTCTTTTCATTTCCTTTCCTTTCTCTCCGTAAGTGAACTAGGGAACACAATGTTATTCTCTGACGGACCCCGGCTTTTCGTCATATCGACCATAAGGGGTATTTTGTATTTATTTCATATTTAAGGGTACGAAGTGTAACGTTATGATATCTAAGATTCCACGTTACAGTTTGCACCCCCGATGATTATGACCAAAACTTGACGGAATTGATCTAGTGATCGCCGGCATCACTCCGATGGAAAGAGGAGAAATCGAAGCTCAACAGTACGTGTGGGACGGTGCGATTCCGCTGCAAATTCATCTTCACGATTCCGAAGTCACCACTCTACCGCCGCCGTCGCCTGCGCTGGTAACTTCTCTCTCCACATCATTCATCCATCTGTTTCTCCAGTAATTGTTTGAGGTGATTTGTATGTTTGCATTTGATCTTGTGTATGCATGCAAAATTTGATGAATTTGGGTTAATTTAGTGGTAGTATTTGCGCATGAATGTTGTCAAAGAGTTCGATTTGTTCCTGCATCAAATTAGGAGCTAGGTTTTAATCGAACTTTGTTCTTGTACTTCTGTAAGCACATACAATAGGCTAAGATTTGTAACTTAATATATAACAATTTCGCAATTGAAACATAATTGGTTTTATGTTTTTAACCTAAGTACTGATTTAGTTTTAGATTGATGGATTAATGTGTACACTTGATAATTGAGAAATAATTGATAGGTATAGTTTAGTAATAGTGATACCGTTTCAACCGTAACCAAATGGCTCAAGAAGCGATCGATAATCAAAATCTCAAAATAAACTTTAAAAGAAATAAAGTTCTATTCTCAATTCAATCATAAACTAATAATGTATCAAAAACTTACGTACATGCAACTATATAGAAGATTTGAAAATAGAGATAAACTTTAAGTAGAATAAAACAAACTAAGATAATCCTAATAGTTATTCAAACAAAAATAATAGATAAGCACTAGTTGGTAGAACAAACGGGTCATCCAACCAAATCATCAATGCTCCTGTATCATACTCCCTGAGTTTGAAAAAAAAAAAACTCGTCCTCGAGTTTTACTTTCAGACCAAACCCACCTGGGTCAAAAGGAACATCAGATTTTGATTTGTTCACATTCAATTGAAACAACTCGAATACTCCTGCTAGGTCGTCTTGTCCCGGGTCTATTGGGTTGTCGGGTCTCTTTACCTCTTTCTCCCCGTCTTCGAAAAAGACTCGTCCTCGAGTCTTGAGAACTTGAGAAACCAATATAATATTAGGATAAAAATATTTGTATTCAGCACACTCTAAAATTGATGGATCAATAAGAATTAGTTTTTTTTTTCTCGTTTTAAGAAAAGTTGGTGAACCCCATCCAATATCTATTATATCTATTATGCCCAAATGATTTCTCATACAAAAAACCTGAACACTTTTATGATACCCAACCTCCGTCAGTTTTGTGATTACACCAAGAAAGGAATTCTCAGCTCCCAAATATGTCAAGTGCTTAACTCCATCGGGAGTAAAATCCAAAAAAAGCAGTGTTACCCCATGTTGCTACTTTAATATAATTTACTATCAGCCCACAAGTGACTTCCACATTTACAAGTGATGATGGCCCCATTTTATTCAATAAAGGAGTCGATTTTAGATTAGAAAACTTAGTCGGCCCAGAAGAACATATAAGTTCACCCGATCCATGAGCTAAAGTTGTAGTATGTATATCCCTGTGATACTTATCTAAAACATGAAAGTCACCATTATCCTCTAAACGAAATTTAGAGTTATCGGTTGAAGTCTTTGCAAACTCCAATGATTTTTCATTCTATGGCTTCCTATCCAACCCTATGGGAGTTTCATAATTATTTTCAGATTGAATTTCATAACAGATACGAGAACTTATACTATCCATGATAGTCGGCTCTTTAGTTCGGTTATTACTAATGGTGACCGTGCTACCGGTACCGACCGAGTATTCGATTTCACTTACCTTGTCGGTTATCCAAGAGTACCATTCCTCGTCCTCGTATTCATCATATACGGGAGGAGAATCAAAGATAATTTCGCCGTTGGTGGGATGCTCCTTATCCTTAGTTAACTCGTCTCCGACGAGTCCTTCTGATTTTGTTTCCCTCCATGTCAACGATGCCTCAAGATCTTGGACTCGTCGCCGGAGTCGTTTGATCTTACAATCCCATGGGGTCAGGATCAACTCTACCATTGCCTCGAGCGGCGATTCTGTGAGTAGATGATTGATCTTTACCACGAGCACGTGAATACAAAACCCTTTTGTCGTTGCCTCTGTCGGCGACTCTACGAGCAAAAAAATATTCATCTTCACGCCGAGCCATTTGAGAACCAAAGCTCTGAATACCAAATGATGCAGATTATGCAACCAAATGGCTCACGAACAACTGATTAATCAAAGACCATAAACTGAACCAAAGGGTTCCAAGAACAAAGTTCTTATAATTCAATAATAAGCCAAAAAACTAACTATAAATGAAACAAACCCTAATATTTGTACTAGATTCAAAGATAATAATAAACTAAATAAATAAACTTTTGAAATTTAAATTAGGAGATAATCCTGCATCATACATGACTTGAAAACCTCTAGGAATAGTAGCACGCAATTGTTGTCCACCTTGATTTTCCTCAATGTGCTCAAAGTGACACACCCGTCTTTTTTCCTTGACATCATTAGATCTAAGATAAAAAAAAAAATATGCACGAACATAATCCCACAAAGCTCCATCCATGGCTTCCATCTCCGGTCACCCCTCTAAAGTCTTGTCGATTCGGGTTTTCCGACAAAACTCGCACTCCATCACATATCTAAAGTTCACATGTTTCATCTTTACTACAAGCTTATAGTATGTTAGATTTATCATTTCAAAAGGTTATTTCTTGTATATTTACTCATTTGATAGTAAGTACTACAGATCCCGGTATGAAAATAACCTATTATCTTTAATTAGTTCATGCAGTAAAACAGACTTTAACAAATTAGTTGTTTTTATTTAATTTAATAAAAAATTAATAATTGTTTGTATATATTATTATGTTATAAATTTGTGTATTACATGATGTTACATAATTAATACTTAAATTTTTATTATTGAATCGTTGTATATACTCAAAACAAATTAACGTTTAACATTTGTATGACTATAAATTATGATTTGGGTTTTAAGATTAATCAATTAATAATTTTTAAATATAATTTCCCAAATTTAATTGATAATTATAAAAATAAAAGACAAGTAAAATTTATTTTTAAATAAAGTAAACTGCAGTTTTTGTCCCTGAGTTTTCAAGGCTTAACAGTTTTCGTTCCGAACGTTTCAAGTCTTGATAGTTTTTGTCTCTAAACTCTTAACAAAAAATTTTTAAGATTCGAAATGTTAGGGATGAAAGCTGTTAATTCTTGAAACATTTGAAACAAATTAGTTGATAATTGAAACGTTAGGTACGGTTCTTGCTAAGGGTAAACTGAAGTGGTTAAGAATTGCAAATGTAATGTATGAAAAGTGTAGTTTACTATTTCAAATATATAAAATTAATACTTGTTTAGATAATAACAAATTTGGATGAATTTAATTTTAAACCTATTTTAAGCCTTATGAAGAAATAAAAAATCAAAAAATTGTAATATTGTCATGTGTTATATTTTTAACCATTTATTAGAGTTTGATAAGTTTTAAAATATTTAATAGAAAAGTTTGAAAGTTTTAGATATAAAAATATAGTCAATCCAACATATAATATTTAATTATATAAAAAAGAATAAATCATGAGGAGACTTTTATATTTTGAAACTGATCAAATATAAATCATGGATCAACATGTTTCACGTTCACGAGTCAAGACCCACCACCAAGATACCTTGCCATTCATACGGGCAACTAGCTCATCTAAACCCGTAACTGCTAACTATGATCAAAATGGAAAAAAAATGGGATAATCGAACACCTATCATCCTCGAGCAGTTAAATTTGAAGAGCAATTTCGGTTTATTGTTCACTTAATTTGGCATAAATGGTATAATACGTTTTTTTAACCCGGTATCATAAAACTCATTAATTAGACCCATAAGTATGTCTAGCAATTAAACAAGGTAAAACGCAACTTACAATGACATGTGAACTTAAACTCACAAAATCCATCTATATAGGTAAAATGTAACTTGACATTTAAAATCTTCAGTAAAATCAAAGAAGAAAACCAGTAAGAGAATGATTCTTTGCCAAGAACACACGACTATCTTGTAAGCTTTAGCTTCCGCTCACCCAGCTTGAGATTCAGTCAAAAAATTATAAATTACAAGATTCTATCTTCTTATAGGGTTCAACTTCAACAGTAGTTAAAGATCAACATAACCTTTTCCATCTTCCAAGATCATCCGCTTTCTCGTTAATTTTTTTTTATTAATATATATTTTTTAAAAGATGTTTTTCTCACATCTATCATTTACTTTTGCAGTATGTAAACAAGATCGACTACTCGACCTCCGTTAGAATTCACGACGACTCCAGATGGGTCAACATTCGTCATCCATCATAATCGAACACGGGTTTAATCCGGAGTCAATCTGTCACCTAAAGTTCTTCAAACTGTTACCAGACGAATTCAGACCCCGACCTCCACATTGGAAGGTGAAAGCTCAAACCGTTATTAATAACTTCTAATGAGAATAAATATATAATTTACGGTGAGTTCCCCAATTTTATACTCCCTTTATCTTTCTTCCCTCATGAATATGTATTTACCGGTTGCACATCTTACTCCAACTTGTTATCAGTCGAATCTTTGTTTCAAAAACCTCATATTTACACGATAATCTCGTGGTTAGGATTAGTGTTCTTGAAAATCTTGATTCTTTGCCCAAACCTAAAGTTTTGTACTTCAAATCGATGCTCACTTTAATTCTTTTACAAGATTAATTACATATATGACCAATGTGGAAATTGTTTCGAATTCAAAAGGTTTTTTTTTTTAAATAAATAAATTTATGTACCAATGATGAGAGAACTTAAGATATTTCTGGTTGTTAACATGTGGGTGGTGATAGTAACCATGGCGGTCAAGGGTAAAACCGGGAATTCTACAGGAAATTCTACAAATTCAACACCACAATCACCATCACCATCGTCATCATCATCGTCTTCATCTTCACGAATACCTAATGTTGTGAATGTTGGAGCTTTATTCACTGTAAATTCAGTTATTGGTCGCTCCGTGAAGCCTGCTGTTGCAGCTGCCATTGATGACGTAAATTCCAGTCCGACTGTTCTTCCGGCTACTCGATTAAACCTCATTTTGCATGACACAAATTGCAGTGGATTTCTTGGCACCATTGAAGGTACCTTCTGTTAATCACACATTACTTTTTCAAAATTGATCACCCAATTTGTTGATTTGTTTATATATTGTTTTCGATTAGCTTTACAGTTAATGGAGAACGATGTTGTAGCTGCAATCGGACCACAATCCTCCGGCATCGCACACGTAATCTCCCACGTCGTAAACGAACTTCATATCCCACTTTTGTCATTCGGAGCAACCGACCCGACCCTTTCGTCGCTTCAATTCCCGTATTTCATCCGCACAACACAAAACGACTTACACCAAATGTCCGCCATTGCCGATCTGGTTCTACACTTCGATTGGAAAGAAATCATCGCCATTTTTGTAGACGATGATTACGGTCGAAACGGAATTTCCGCATTAAGCGATGCACTTTCGAGAAAACGAGCCAAAATTGCTTATAAAGCTTCGTTTTCTCCAGGTTCATCACTCGCCGGAATTGCAGAATTACTCACCGGAGTTAACTTGAAGGAGTCTAGAGTTTATGTTGTTCACGTGAATCCCGATTCAGGTCTCGACATCTTCACCGTGGCGAAGAAGCTTGGAATGTTGACCAGTGGGTACGTTTGGATCACCACCGATTGGCTTCCGGCGGTTCTTGACTCATCGGAGTTACCAGATTCCGGCACCATGGATCTAATCCAAGGTGTCGTGTCACTCCGGCAACATACAGCAAATTCCGACAACAAAAAAGCGTTTGCAAGTAAATGGAAGAGTAAAACAGATAAAAATTCAAATAGTTTCAATTCATACGCACTTTATGCTTACGATTCCGTATGGTTACTTGCACATGCTCTTGATAAGTTCTTCAAATCCGGGAAAACGGTCACATTTTCATATGATTCGAATCTTCGAGTTCGAGATACCAACAAAAGTGAGCTACAATTATCTAAACTACGCGTGTTTAACGAAGGCGATAAGCTTCTTGAAACGATTACAAACACCGCGTTTGAGGGTTTGACCGGTGAGGTGAAGTTTGATGAGGACAAAAACTTGGTTCATCCGGCTTATGATGTGATCAACATTGGTGGGACCGGTATACGGACCGTTGGATACTGGTCAAACCATTCGGGTCTCTCGGTTGTTTCACCCGAATCGTTATATGGCAAACCGTCAAACCGTTCGGTTGTTGATCAACGTCTTTATAGTGTGATTTGGCCCGGTGAGACGAGTGCTAAACCGCGTGGTTGGGTGTTTCCTAATAACGGGAAGCCTTTGAGAGTTGCGGTACCGTATAGGTATAGTTATAAAGAAGTTGTGACAAAAGATAAGTCTACACAAGGCGTACGAGGATATTGCATCGATGTTTTTGAAGCTGCTGTGAATTTACTTCCGTACCCCGTACCTTTAAAATACATTTTATACGGTGATGGTCGAAGAAACCCGAATTACGCCAGTTTAGTCAACGCAGTTGCTGAAAATGTGAGTTCATGTTTTACTTTTTAAGGTTAAACAGTCCAGAAGAAAGTTCGAATGAGTTCAATAAATTTTAAAAAAATGATTTTGTCGGAGAGGATCACATAAAAATCATAATTTGCCTAAAAACATAAAAAGTAATACAAAAAACTAAATATAATGTAAAAAAATAAAAATAAAGTATAAAAAAAAAAAAATAGAACTTGGAACTAAGTTTTTCTCCTGAACTTTTTTTTATGCTTTTAATTTTTTTGTATTAATTTTTTTTACTGTATTATTGTTTTTAATTATGATTTTACGCAAAATTTTGTTTTTAAGCCCAATTTTTTACTGGATTGTGAATTTGGTATTAGGGATAGGCTATAATTGTGACTCGTGTTGAAATTAAGTTTGAAAAATGTGATATTTGAGTGGAAAGTCAAAGGTATAGGTTAATTACTAATTAGTTAATAACATTATCTTTAATTTTGTGAATTTTCAGAAGTACGATGCTGCTGTTGGAGATGTTACTATCATAACAAACCGAACGAGGATAGTTGACTTTACGCAACCGTACATGGAATCAGGGCTTGTGGTAGTTGTTGCAGTTAAAGAGGCGAAACCAAAACCATGGGCGTTTCTCAAACCCTTCACGATTGAAATGTGGTTGGTCACGGGTGGATTTTTCCTTCTTGTTGGATCGGTTGTTTGGATTCTCGAGCACCGGTTTAATCATGAGTTTCGTGGACCACCGAGCCAACAAGTCATGACAATCTTTTGGTTAGCATCTAACTGCACTCGCTTTACGATTATCAAATTTGACTACTAATCGCTTTTCTTGTGAAATTTCAGGTTTAGCTTCTCAACGATGTTTTTTTCGCATAGTAAGTACAAATTTTGACTAATTAACTACTGATATTATTACGTCATACTCCCTTATATTTTAAAGCACATGTCTAAATAATGGAATTTTGAGCCAAAATTACCAAAATATAAAATTGAATTCCTAAATAAACTCGTGAGTGAATTGCTTAAATAAAAAAATGCACTCGTTTTTACATTAAAAATAGAAATAAATCAGAATTGCAACGTCTCTTTCAAAATAGGTGCTCCACATGGTGGAATTCGAGTTATCAACTTTGCATTACTAAACATTGAAAAAAAAAAATGAAAACTTTAAATTGGGGTTTTATTGTATGCAGGAGAGAACACGGTGAGCACGTTGGGACGGTTAGTACTGATCTTGTGGTTGTTTGTAGTGTTGATAATTAATTCTAGTTACACGGCTAGTTTGACATCAATCCTCACCGTACAACAATTGACTTCACGTATCGAAGGGATCGATAGTTTGACATCAAGTAACGAGCCAATTGGAGTTCAAGACGGGACTTTTGCGTATAATTATATGATTCGCGAACTTAACATTGCTGAATCGAGGATCAAAACATTGAGAGGTGAGGAAGAATATGCAAACGCGCTTCGTTTAGGTCCTAAAGGTGGAGGTGTGGCTGCCATTGTTGATGAGCTTCCTTATATCGAGTTGTTTATGCGGTACACCAAGTGTGAGTTTAGGATCGTTGGACCAGAGTTCACTAAAAGCGGTTGGGGTTTTGTAAGTTACTTTGTCCATGTTTAAGGTTTTAACCATTCATTACCAAAATGTTTATGTGACAAACTGAACGGGCCGGGCAGGTTGGATAAGTAGTCAAATGGGTCGAGATTGGTAAATTTCCGTCCCCTTTTAGTTTGTCAATAAATAATATATGGCGTTATAAGAACAATGTAAGATTTTTCAGTGATATTTTATTTTTTATGCGTTAAAAATACACTTTAATGATACCTGAGTGTCATCCGATCTATATAAGCCGTTTGGCTAAATCTTTTTAGTTGAGGTGTAAATGAGCCAAGCCAAACTTGAACCTGCTCAAACTCAATCTTGGCTCGTTTATTTACATATATAATTATTTAGATTTGAGAAGTTTATATATTACAATGCATAATAGTTAGTTTTATACTCTTTTTTTATGTAAAGGTATTTAACTATTTATTTAGCCGTTCCGTTCGTTAATTCTCTCGAGTCTAGTCAAACTTAGTATTTGAAGCTCAGGTTCAAACTTGTGTTCCAAATAAGCTTTTAATTTGCGAATCTCGAGTAGTTCACAAGCAACTTAGCTTATTTACGCCTTCTTCGTTGGTTTCACATTTGACACTTTTGCATACTACAAAAATATAATTCAAATCGACTAATTTGTTAGTAAACGAGTTGACATTGTAGGTCCAACTTGATACATGTTAAAAAATTGATCGTGGAGTCGATTTTCTTCCAAGTTTAATACCCACATTTTTCTATATGTGTCTATCTTAATGAAGTTTAGTGTTTTTATGGCATCCTCTTAAAAATTTCAAAGAACACGGATCATTGATCTAGTTGTAAATGCGTGTGTTGACTTAAAAGTCAAAGATTGATTCATTTTGAATTTGACTATTATTTTCCTTGACTTGAAACTTCAACTTGCATCTCAGGCATTCCAAAGAGACTCTCCTCTAGCAGTTGACCTATCAACCGCCATCCTCCAACTATCGGAAAACGGAGACTTACAACGAATCCACGACAAATGGTTGTCAGCTGCTTCATGCTCGTCTCAACCCACCGATTCTGAAGAAAGCAGTTTATCACTTAGCAATTTCTGGGGTTTATTTGTCATTTGTGGCGCGGCGTGCGCCATTTCTCTAAGCATTTTCTTTTGTCGTGTGTTGTGCCAGTATCGCCGGTTTATTCCCGATGAAGAAGAGCATCATGACATTGTGGAACCGAATTCAACAACACGCGGTGGAAGACGACCCTTACGCGCCATTAGCTTAAAGGATTTGTTTGATTTTTATGATACAAAAGAGGCTGAGATCAAGGAAATGCTTAGGCGGAACACACGACGACAAGCTACAAGAGAGTCGGATGAACATAGTATTAGTGGCTCACCTTCCTCAAGTGGAAAGTTATGTTCTTGTAGTTTAACACATGCTTAGAGTTGAGTGATCTTATTACAAATGTAGTACCGTGTGGATTTTTTTAATAGATAATATGCTTAGTTTATCGTATGTCATATATGATTTAAATAAAATAAATTTTGTTATTTGACCATTGGTATAGGTTCCGTTTATTGGAGTGTTTGAAACATATTTGGAGTGTCCATTCTGCTAGGCGAAGATTACATACTGTTCGAGGTGTCGAGGGTCAATAAAAAACAATTTATAAACTCAGACTTAACACCTATTTGGTTCTAGGGTAAGTGGGGTATCGCATCCACCGGGAACCGTTGGAAAGATGCTAGTTATTTATCTAATTAACTAAATTACTAAAAAATAAACTTGATTTGTGATTTGGTTTGAGATAAGAGTCGCATAAACAAAAGATTTTAATTGGGTTTTAATCAGTTTAAAGAAAAGCAACCACTTCCGGGTTTTAGGTTCAAAACTAATTACTAGTATGAAAAACTTTGATTGAGAACCACATAGACATGATCCCTGACAGTTTCATTTGATTAAAGTAGTAAAAGAGAACAATTTTTTATATTTGTTTGTAACACGATTACCAAATCTTAAGTGTCAACTAATCATTCCAGATCAAATAACTTACGATGCAAGAAAACCGAATGCAGATAATAAGCAACAACTAATTCAACACAAAAGACTATTTTAACCTAATCAAACTGTTCAATGATTCGAGTTATAAACAGGAAACATGATAGAAACAAAGTTTAATCACAATCAAATAATTAACTTACAAGAACCATTTACCCAGAAGCTATTACAAAAGATTTAGCCACTCATTAGCATGTTTGGATCTTGATTTGGTTGACTGAATCTTGATGAATTGAGAATGGTTGGAATCCAATATTCATCTCTTCTGGGCTCCCCAAAACGTCGACTAGAATCCCTTTTTTTTTTTCTCTTTTTCTCCTCCTCGACGGCTGGAAGGAAAGATCCCCCAAAAATCTAACATATAAACCTAAAAAATTATAAAAGTACACGTCGGCTATTTTTTCTCTCTTCTTGACCGTAACCTACGGTCTCTTAAGCTCTCCCTAAGGCCTACTTATAAATCCCGACTTTTAACGCACGATCATATACACCAAAAAACCTTTAAGGGGTGACAACTGGGTTTCAGACTGAAACGATTCGACGGTTCACTTCGAAGTAACAATCGGATAAAACTCGAAAAAACGAGAAAACAAAGTATGGTGATTATGTATAATTTTCGAGAGAACTAGATGAAATCGTGTTTGACCAAAATTGAAAGATAACATATTCAAAACAGGGGGATCCAAATTGCTTTTGGAGATTAATTTTTAGCAAAATATTAACAGGTTATCATTAGTAAATTGATAAAAGTGTTTCACTGTAAAATAAATTATATATAAGTTCTAGTTGATAATAATATAATGAAACCAAGTTTTAGTATTTTATATGCACTTTTTGGGAGTTATCCCTAATTAATCATCTCTTTTGCAAATGGGCAGATTTGTTTATCGTATGTATATGTATATTGACCGGATCCATATTCAAAAGATGGGCAAATCAATAAAATATGAGATGTGGATTCTCAATAACGCAAAATGACAAGAAACACCTTTTTGACAAATTAATTGTTCTCACGTCGATCAACATTTTGGCAAATTATTAATCTGAGTGGACTATAAAATAATCGTCGTAATTTTCCTACTCCAAGCTTAATATCTCAATGAAATTATGATAAAGGGTTTGTAGTGCTTAAAAAAAATTACCCAAAATAAAAATGATTCTCAAAAGAAGAACGTTTTATTTAAATAAAAATTTTATATGTGCATGTGTGTATATATATACTAGCTTAAGTTCATGAATTCACACATGTTCTCTCAAATCTCAATCTCCTAAAAAAACAGAGATGATACCGCAACTTTTTGAAATTTCGCAAGTTTTTATTTCTTGGAAATGATATTACAAAAAAGTAAATGAAAAAGAAAGTAAGCTATTGGAATTTCCAATCTACCATAGTTGTGTTGATGTGTTAAACGATGAATGGTGGAATGTGTACTGATTTTTATACTTTTCAAGATCCTCCATTTCATGGGAGATGAATCTTGCTACAAGTTGCATGTTCTTGATACTTGATCATCCATGGTGGAAGATGAATTTACCAAATTGCCCGAACCTACCGACCAGAAAGAACCCAAATCTCCATTGATGTCAGAACCATGTGCCATAAATGGCAATGTACATGCACCATTATCATAACCCTGCAACCCATCACTTTTTAGAATCTTTATCTTAGATTTCATTAATAATTTCACTCATAATTAAATTAAAAAAGAGAATGTTGACAAACCTCATAGGATCCGTACGGATGTGAACCAGAAGGATTCATCAATTCTTCAACATGCCATCCGGGTAATGTCTCCATTAAATACTCCGATATGCTACTGGCCGCCATTGAAACACCTTCACAAGGATCATTCACAGAGGTCGAATTTCCAGTTGTTCTAACGCTTATATCTTTGGATACAATAGATCTTTTTCTGCTACCGATTTCACTGGACCCATTTGAAGAACAAAGCGTTTGATCCGATGAACTGTTGTAACAGGACGACGATTTTGACAGCTTAACTCCGGCGAGAATAAACCGACTGTGATATTGTGTGTTTTTGTTTGCTCCGTGAATTGTGATGTCACATTCTTTACACAGAATCGCTCTGTCTTCTTTGCAAAACAGAAACGCTTTTTTTTCCTGATTTTAATAACACGATCATATCAGTTTCAATCATATTACAGCAATCTGTGTGTATCACGGTGATCGATTTACATTGCTGCAACTAAATCAATCATCAATTTCAATTTATGTATATCAATGGGATTGTTGCATCTGTGAATTCAAACTTATTGGAATCGATTATGTTACCTTACAGATATCGCAGAGAGGTGGTTGATCGGAGGAATGGTGGAGGGAAAACCGGAGGTGACGGTGAGCAAGTTTGTTGGCATGGTGGACACGGCGGTCGCAGCCGTGACAGAGGGAAGCTTCGTCGGCGGTGCAGAAAACGGCGGCTTCTTTTTTCTCACACATGTCGCATTGGATCTTCATTTTGGTTATGTGTGTGTGAAAATAATCAAATTATGGAGAAAGTATGGGTGATGTGAGGGGGTCTTTTATCCTTGATTTGTTGCTTCCATGAAAGAGAGAAACCAGTATTTTAATGGAGGATTTACAGAATAAGTCCTTTACCTTTGATGGAGATGATGTAAAACGTACCCTTTTAGTTTTTATAAGCAATACTGGCTCCCTTGACATTTTGAATGTTTTTTGGTATGTACTTACTATTAATAAATGGCTTATATATTCACTAAGAGACTTTTAGATGTTGCACATGTGTTAACAAACAACAAGAATCGAACTAAATTAGAAAGCGGGTGTACATCGTAGTTTTGTTCAGAAAATTGGTTAGGAGTGTCCTTTAAATCGTGAATGGTTAGGTTAACTAGATGGACTCGTCATGTGACATGTGGATTACTAGTTTGTAGGTCATTTGCATTAGTATTGATTCGGTTGCAATGCTTAGAATATGTTCATTAACAAAGGAAACATTGTTCGCACACTTGTTTTTGTAGCCTCGTGCCATTTATATTCTCATGTATTGATTTTACAAAAGAGTTGGTGGTCTTACAATTGGCATTCATTTATATTGTCCCCCACTCCTTTTGTAGCACTAATTTTTCCTCATAAAATATTCAGGCTCTTATACTCATTGTCTCATTACTAGTTATTCACTTATTTGCCTCTATCTAATCGTAGGACCTCGACCCGCCTACTCGGGTCTTGCATGGATAGGCAAGAAGGGGTGCTCCTAGCAGTGGCGTATTCAGGGATTTTTTTCATAGGGGTGGAACATTTTTTAGAGACGTTTTAGTATCACTATATAATAATTTTCTCTTATGTTTCAGCCAGTTTGGGTCGAATCAGGTTGGGCATCTTAAAAGATAACCAACCAGACAAAATTTCATATTGAAAAGCATAATGAGCCAGTGATGGGTTTGACTTAATATATTAAAATTAATAATGAACTTATTTATTAGATAATAATTGTGAGTTTGGTTAGTTTACAAAATTTAACAATGAACTTGAACTTATTTTAACTAGGTTTATATCATTAGTTGGATATATTTTCAACTTGGTTTTAATGTTTTATAAGTAAAATTAGAAATTAAAATTGGATTGGGGGCGAATTGGAGGCGGATTGGGGGCGATCATAAAATTTTATGGCGTCAGTTGGATTTTAACATGTATATATCACTAGAAAAAAACGTTTCACGGTGGGCAGCTGCCCCCCATACCTTATATGTGGCTACGCCACTGGCTCCTAGGTGTGTGTAGAGGTTCTGTTTGTTCACGAGAATGGATTCCTCGTCAAGTATGAGTCTTCACTTTTCCTAGTTGCCTATCTCTTGGATAGCATCGTATCAGCGTGATTATATGTCGTTATAAAAGATATTATTCATGCTCGGTTAGCTTCGTAAACCCCTACTTCAACTCCAGCATAATTATAGTTTCGTTATAAAATGTTGTAACTTCATATATTTCACTAAATCTCTGGCATTTATGCGTGGAACACCAAAACTCATGGGTATTTTGTGTCAACTTTAAATACTTGGAGTATGTTACTCAACTTGTAATGGAGACATAAAAAGGTGAGGAGGTGATGGGCTTTCTGTCAAGACTTTATTGGCCATCCAGGGTTGCTTTCATATGTTTTCATGAAAGTTTGGCCTCAAAACGTCAAAGTCAACTCATTAGATTTAGAACTACACTTTGGTCAAACTTGCAAAAATTTTCCATCAGTTACCGCAATACATAATAATTTTTCTGTTGTTGAAAATATGGACTTCCATGTGACATAGAAGTATATAACTATGATCAAGATATAATTAATTAGTTTTAGGACATTTGCGAATCATAATTTAAAATCATTTCGGTGAAGCACTTTGAAACCTTTATGGGTGGCATATACATCTAGCATTTTCGATACACGTATTAAGTTAAAATTCAACTACTATTTAGTTACAGATTTTTGGTCGTTAGACATTTTGAGAATCACATGGTCAATGTAGGCCACGTTTAATGTGTTCTTATTGTTAGCAAAATATTAATAGGTTATCATTAGTAAATTGATACTAGTGTTTCACTCTAAAACAAATTATATATAAGCTCTAGTTGATAATAATAAAATGAAACCAAGTTTTAGTATATTTTATATGCACTTTTTGGGAGTGATCCCCAATTATTATTCTCTTTTGCAAATGGGCAGATTTGTTTATCGTATATTCGTATATTCGTATATTGACCGGATCCATATTCAGAAGATGGGCAAATCAATAAAATATGAGGTGGATTCTCAATAACGCAAAATGACAAGAAACACCTTTTTGACAAATTAATTGTTCACACGTCAGATCAACTTTTTGGCAAATTATTTAACTTAGTGGACTATAAAATAATCGTTGTAATTTTCCTACACCAAGCTTAAATTCTCAATGATATTATGATAAAGGGTTTGTAGTACTTAAAAAAAAAAATACGTAACCCAAAATAAAATTGATTCTCAAAAGAAGAATGTTTTTTTTTTTAAATAAAATTTTCATACGTGCATGTGTGTGTATATATATTAGCTTAAAACTCGTGTATTACACGGGTTTACAATATTAACACTTAAAATTTTATCATTGAATCAATGCATATATATATATAGAACTTTATTATGTTGTGAACACTCAAAAGACACAAATGTTGAAGACTTCTATAACTATAAATTATGAATTGTGCTTTAAAATTATCCATTAAAAACTTTTTAGATATAAACTCCTTAAAATTAGTTGGTAATTATACAAATTATAGAAAAGTCAAATTTAAAAATTAAATAGAGTAAGTTACAGTTTTCATCTCTGAGATTTGCAAGGTATATAGTTTCAGTGCACCTTTATTAGTTTTAGTTCATAACGTTTCAAGTCTTAACATTTTTTGTCATTACACCCTTAACAGAAAAATGTTAATACTTGGAACATTATGGATGAAACTATTAAGACTTGAAACATTAGAGACGATATTTTTGAACACTTAAAACGTTAGGGATAAAAATTGTTAAGACTTGAAACGTTTGAGGAGGTTTGTGTTAACGGTGGACTGAAAATGTTTAGTCTCGCAAACTTCATGAATAAAAAGTGCACTTTACCTTTTTAAATATGTAAGATAAATACTTAAATAGATAATAACAAATTCAATTGATTTTGAAATTTATATCTACTTTATAAATTAAAGTAAAAAATAAATTCAAATAATTGTGGTGCTGCCATGTTGCATTATTTGGAATCACTTATTAGAGTTAGATTATATGTGTACGTATATACACACATACAGAAAAACATTTTTTATTAAAAAAATTATTTTATAAAACTTTAGGTTTTTGTTAAAGCGTTTGTTTATTCATAGAAGCTTCGAAAATAATTATATACACACTAGCTTAAAACGCGTGTATTATACGTGGTTACATAATCAACATTTGAAACTTTATCATTGAATCATTGCATATATATAGTAAGTTAGTATGTTGTGAACAATCAAAAAAATAAATGTATGACACTTTTATAATTATAAATTATGCTTTGAGATTTTAAAATTAATCACTAGAAACTTTTTAAGTATAAGCTCCTTAAATTTAATTGATACTTAAACAAATTAAAGAAAAACGTCAAATTTAAAATTTAAATAGAGTAAGTGGGGTTTTCCTCTGTGAGATTTCCAAAACTTAAACAGTCCACCCTTAATAGTTTTCGTCCCTAACGTTTCAAGTCTTAACAATTTTCGTCATTATACCGTTAACAGAAGCTGTTAAGACTTGAAATGTCAGGGACGAAACTGTTAAGACTTGAAACGTTAGGGACGAAAACTGTTAAGACCTAAAACATTAACGATGAAAATTGTTAAGACTTGAAATGTTAGGGACGAAAACTGTTAAAACTTAAAACGTTAGGGATGAAAAATTTTAAGACTTCAAACGTTATGGATGAAAATTGATAACACTTGAAACGTTAGAGCTCTTAAACGGTGGACTGAAACTGTTAAATATTGCAAACCTAATAGATAAAAAGTGCAGTTTATTTTTATAAATATATAAGATAAATACTTAATGAGATAATAACAAATATAAATATTATATAATTTAAGATAATATAGAAAGTATAAAAGAATTCATATATTAATCTAATTAATTTAAATAATAAAAAATCTCTTGAAAAATTAAGAAAATAACACGTGCATAACTGCATATTATGGAATGCTTTATTATAGGTATATGAGTTTTTCACATAAGGAAACAAATTTTTATACATTTTTTGCACAAAAACTCATGAATATAGAAGACTACACCGTGCAACACACGTGTTATAAAATAGTGATCATTACAAAAAGATACAAATAAGAAATTAATTAAAAAATTTTTTTGAACGGCACGATTGGTCAAGTATTGGGGCGTCAAAGACGAAATCCTTTACAATTTTAACCCAGTTTTGGGGTGATCCAACCATTCAGGAGGGAAACCTTGAGGTGAAAACCCTCTGGCTCACTCAAGATTTTTATGTCCTGAGTAGGGCTTGAACCTGAGACCTCTCTATATGGAAGGATCTCAGGCACCTCACCTCTAGCACTAGGGTAGAAGATCATTGACATTTTTAGTCCAATGGTACTAAGGTGGTAATGAAAACATGTTGCTCCATATTGATGTGAGTTTAAGTTCCGTGGATGGCAATTTACGAGTAGATTAATTGTGGGTAAGTTTGTCGTAATAAATATATTTATATCTGTCTTTGGCTAAAAAAAAATTGTTGACGTGATGAAATACGAGCCAAAAAGCTTAGGTTCAACCATTTGTCATGTACATGCCATGTGGTACAACGACTCATATGATACAAAAATATAACTAAAAATACAAATGATTTTTAGCCCAAGTGGTTAGAAAAATGTGTGGACTTGGGACCCTTCTTTCAAGAGGTCATTTCCTGTGATGAGAAGAAAATGCACATCAAATAAAGGTCACAGGTTCGAACATAAGGAGACGAGAGAGTTTAAGGATTCCATTTGATTACCGCTTATCTGAGGGTATGGTCTAACGAAGGTCGATGAATCGACATTGGCTACATTCTTCGGCTACCAGCTGCTAGCACGCGAGATCCTCTAATATCAAAAAAGAAACTAAAAGTTATTATTCTCATAAATGAAGTTAAAATATCATTAAAACCATTATTGTAATGAATAAATTTAAAAGATATAAAATTTGATTGAACCATGTAATATCTCTTTGTTAAATTTTATAAGTGATAAACATTTTGATCACAAAAAGAAACTCAAGGAATATCATAAGTTTGATTTTCTAATTTCCTTTTTATTTTTTAATTTTGTCTACCCCAATGCTGTTAAGCTTGGGTTATCTTGAATTAACAACGTTATATTGACTATAGGTTTTTAACAGCAAATAGCAATATAGCATGGCCATCGAGTCTTATGATCAATAGATCAGTTTTTCACTCAGCAAAGCAAATAGAACGGTTACTCAGTCTCATCATGTCTGTTAGACCTAGGAAAAAGACTGATACTTGCCAATACTAATTTTTGTAATTGTATTTCTTTTATTCATATTTGTAAATTGCTCAAATAGTGAAATATA